>JABWIB010000189.1:102656-114730 GCA_016617825.1 Platyplectrum ornatum | reverse complement strand
CAGAATATCCCTCTGAATGGGGAAGTATGCCAGAATATACCTCTGTATGGGGAAGTATGCCAGAATATACCTCCGTATGGGGAATATGCCAGAATATACCTCTGTATGGGGAAGTATGCCAGAATATCCCTCTGTATGGGGAAGTATGCCAGAATATCCCTCTGTATGGGGAAGTATGCCAGAATATACCTCTGTATGGGGAAGTATGCCAGAATATACCTCTGTATAGGGAAGTATGCCAGAATATTCCTCTTTCGGAGCAGAGGCTAATAATGTGGAGCATAACCGGCTTCTGGGAGAGCCAATGGAAAATCCATGCATGACCTGTGGTTGGGTCTCTGTCGGCATCTTGGGACATGCAAATCGTAAGACACCATGTCCAATGGCGGGGTTCCAGTCTGCTACTTCATTGGTGTCTGCAGGCTCTAAATGACTGTTTGGGGGTGCCAAGGACAAAGGATGCTTGTCCTTTTATGTTTGGCAAGTTGATCATGGCTATTGGTGCATCCACTGAGCAGATTTATGGAACATCAATTCCAATTAACCCTCCAATCAATTAATAAACAATGCCCCTATTTTAAATCTCAATAAGAAGTCGTAATTTATGAGACTTCAGTTTTTGACTCTTTAAGGTCACTGTGACATCATTGGAAATATCTTAATGTATATTATATATTTGATCGAAAAAAATGTAAATATCTTGGTATATATCACATACAAAATGGAGCAAGCATAGGATCTTCAAAGACAAAGACAGTGTTCAAATCTCCTTTTTCTGATCCTCTAACCTGCGCTCTATCTCTTCATTCCACCCAACTACTACCAAAACCCTTTCTTTTCCTAAACCAGCAACTAGATCATTTATCTTGGATTTAGTGTATTTCCTTTCACTTTGTACATTCTAACACAAGCAATACAAATACATTTGCCAGTGAATTGAGTCTACTGAATGGTAGATCCGAATATATTTTAAACAGAGGTGATTTTAATGCAAAGTATCATTATAAATGTCACCTATGTGCACAGTATCTTTTCTAGACATAGTCATTTACAAAGCTGAAAGGGAGCAATGTAAGAGAGGAGTATAGTCATAGCGCTGTCAAAGATCTTTCCAGTAAGAGTGAGCCTAGCCCAACCTATTATATTCTGTTTCTGCTTATTTTAGCTTTTGTGATGGTTGCCCGTTCTCTTTCTTTTTATCACCTCCTATTATTGGCAGGAACTGTGCGTATTTCATATGTTATACTGGATTGCCTAGTATGAGAGCACACTAATAGGCACTAAAAGTATAATGTGTCACCTTCCTACAAAAGAACGTCAGCTGTACATGTGTACCACTTCATTAACTAAGAACATCATTCTGAAGTGACATTAGAGCCCCTTAACTGTAATATTAAAAACATTCTATCGAATAATTTAATAGCTAAATAGATAAGATTAAGAACATGTATGTCCTTCTGCATAAAACAGTAGTATGGTACTCCCACAGTGGCCCCAAATAACCCCTTTTACAAGCCATACTGAGTCTCATTAGCACAATATTTATTAATGGTACAATATACATTCTATGATCTATGTATTGTTTTTATGTTAAATATATGTGTTCCACTCTGTCTGCCTATTGTGCCTGTATCATTTAATCTTGACAGTTTACACATGTGATTTATTTTTCCTTTCATATAAATGAATTATAAATATTATTTTGCATTGTTACAAAATGATTTTAAAGGATGGGTTCAGTTTAAGCTGGTTAGTTACAATGCAGTATATATTTGGGAGGTTGACATTATTGCAGGGTACAAAATATACAACAAATATATATAAGTATACAAATATATATATGATATGAATCATCAAGTACTATGCACAGTACATGCACCATGTTGCTGCAGTTGTCATACAGGACAACATAGGCTCTCTTGTGAGATGCAGACTCACATATGACAGGTTACATATGCACGCGGGATGTCCAAGTACTTTGTGCAAGCATACTACACTTATGTGTACATGGCTGTTACGCATCGGAATACAAAACAGGGGGGGTTCTAGGTTTGAAAGTACTAACTTTGAACATACATGTTCATACATGTGATAGCACAAAATCAAATATTTGTCCGCAGTGAGGGAAGAGTACCGCTCCCAGGGCATATGGAGATCTGGTCCATGCGGTCAGTAGCCCAGGTTTATTGTCTTCTATATAATTGTTTGTAATACATAATTTCATAATCACATTATTTGTCACCCATATCAATTATTCTTACATTAGCATTTACCTATGAATATTAGATCTTGCTGCAGTCTTCATATTTCTTCATCATTTTGTTTCAATGTTACATTGACTATTCTATGTTTAAGAAAGGGTGATTTATTGCATCCATTGAACATGAAATAACATAATAGGGGCTGGTTCCAAGGTTGCCATTAGACCTTTCATTTGGTATTGTGCTTCTTAACTCTTTTAACTCTTTGTTTCGCTCTTACATTTATTGCATTTGGCCTTTGCAGATAAAACTAGTTTGATGGCAGATTACATAGGTTTTCTAACAAATACATAATCGTGTGACTAAGTGAAAAACCAAAAGATAACGCAAAAACCAGCATACATAAAGAAAGTTCCTTTCAAACTCAGTTTCCACCCTTGACCTTATGCTTAGATAGGGGTTCCTATTATAACTTCACTTTGAAAGGCTTTGAGTTCCATTATTGTCTAAGTTTCAGACAGCTGGGTTCGCAGAGTTACTGGGCAGAGAAGTTACATTAGCATACTGAAAAGAGACTTTAATGTCTCTAATGGCTGAGCACAGTGTCTGCACATTGGGAATATATTTTTATGGTTTTTTTTATTTTTAAATGGTTAAAATTGATGGTTCAGTACCAGCATAATGTAAAAAGAGTGCAGCATTGCTTTGTGTGCCGCAATTCTCGCTCTCAGTGCAGAATACAGCTTCCTGGCAGTTCAAAGCCACTACGGAGTTCAGAAAGCTGTATGTAGAAACTGAAGTAAACCATTTACAGAGTTTTTCATATGTCTTTTAATTCCTAATCTATGTTTTTCCAACTGAGGGTCTTGTAGAGAGACAAAGCCTGGCCGAGATCTGTGACCTCTATGAAGAGACACCTGGGCAGCAGCTGCTTTAGAAAGACAGATGATGGAGTAGGGATGGGGGAAGGCAGAACGTGTTCTCCTCTTACTATGTCAAGCCTGTCTTATAGGAAACCGTGTGCACTGCAGCGGTGTCTGTCAATAGAGGTCAATCATCTCTATGGGAGTTTTTGTCTATCTTCCATTCACATGGCACAACAGAATGGAGGTAAATTGATTTTTCTCTTATAAAAGAAAATATGCACACAGCCATACACAGTTTCTGCATCAACCATAGAGATAATATCTAACTATAGATTACAAGACATCATGCATGTCTTTATTAAAATATACAATGTATTCTATACAATTGTAAATAAAGATTTCATGTAATTCAAGAATTGCACCCAAAAGCCACCCCCTGTGCGATCTCTCCTGGTTCTGAAATAAAGCAAGTGATACAATGTCTGAAATTATTGCAGGTATTTCATTATTATTTTATTTTTGTCTAACATTTTTATTTTTAATGAATGGGTGTCACATAATATGCTGGTATGAGAGAGACCATAGGAATAATTTTAGAGATAATGGTAATAATTACATTTTTATTTATAGAAAGATGGATAATTATTTTAAATGAATGGTTTGAGTGAGCACATATTATTCCATTTCCTCTAATTGTTCCACTCTGGCAATGGTATAGAATGGAACTGATAGTATTGTCCGGTGCCCATTTAAATTCTGATATATGTGTAAGTTCTCACGAGCATGGACCCTCCTGTTATCTACCTCAACCTGCCCCCCTGTCTCTCTCCATTAGTACTATTATATACTTCCCGACCCCAATGTTATTACTCTGTATCCTCATGCTATATATGTATTCCATGTTTGTTACTGTATGCTAAGGCATTGCATTGTACCTCCATGCTATATATGTTTTGAATGTTTATTATTATATTCCTTTACTCTGCACCCCATGCTATGTATGTACTAATCACTATCAACGGGTGCTGCAGAAACTATGTATATATATTCTTGTATCAGGGTGAAACATGACAGGCTTGGGCCCCATAACAAGTCTGCATGGACAGGCCAGGGTGGAGGAATTCTGAAGGGGCTGCCGATCTGGTTCAATAACACTAAGGATGCTGTAAAAGATTGCCTCAGCATTTGTTCAAGCTACCATAGCCCCCCATAGGTCTGTAGCTATTGCATCCCATGAAGTTACAACCCTAACTTGTATACAAAGTTTTAACAACCTGGTCAGTCATGATATACATTTATAATGAACACAAGCTCCATAGAGAATGAACATGAACTCAACCTGTTTCTGCATATTTTAAGACACATTTGCTTTTATTAGCTAATTTTAATAGAGAGCAGATATTAGATATTAAAACAAATCTTTTGTTTTTACTGCACAATAGTCTTTAGATATGGGTAGAATAAAAACTTAGAAATAGAATTATTTGAACCTATTCTCTTTCTACAAATATAATAACCCCTGAGATACTGGCTGCCACATACCATAATACTCCAGAGAGCATAACACGACTCTGAAGTGTTCCTGGTAAATATATTTGTGGAGAGTTAGAACCACATTTACATACGTATGCATATATATATATATATATATATATATATATATATATAAATATATTGATAGCACAGATACAAAGGGACAGGCTCAGATGAAGATATAAAAAGATTATTACGTAGGTACAGAATTTACTGTTCCCTAGTTACGATCTTCTTAATGCACACCCCTGGATGGCAACTAATATCATGTTTTATTCATTCTATTAGTCTCATAGAAAAATAACTGGTTGTTTTGTTTGAGAATCAGCTCAAACTGCTGTGTCATCTGTTATTCATTGTAGTGTCACCATTATAATGCTATGATCTGTAATAAAGTGACATAATACACAGAAAGAAATACCATATTTTGCTAGGGTTTCGCCTAGAGTGCTCAGAGATCTAGCACCGTCCCAGTAAACAGTACATAAAGTCTGGATCTGGTCCATTAGATCTGGTCCATCCAGCTTTATCTGTTTGAGCGCACCCCTTTCTATACAACGGGACACCTCTATGTTGTGACTGTAGCTTCTTAATGCTTTCCTCCGGAAGGCCCTTGCACGCGTTTCGCCAGTTGCAGTTGTACCTACCTATTTCTGTTTTGCAGGGTGTCCACAAAATGAGATCTGTATGACAAGGCCAGTGCAGCCCATACAGTACAATTTTAATTACCGCCCCCCCTCTTTATTAAGTCTGGATCCGGCTCATTGTCCAGAAAGCATCCCTTTAAATGAAATCCATAAAACCTTTATCCTAGTCTAGTCCTTTTTTGTTATTGTACAGCACTTAGGCTAAAAGATTTAACATCATACTGTACTCCTTTATTCTATATACCAAATTCCATACTCATAATCAGTTGTGGTTCTACTATTCAACAGACATGGATGTGTAAAGACCTCTCTTGTTTCCGTGTAAGATGTAAAGTCGTATATTTACTAAGCGGTGAGATTGCAATGAGATTGAAAAGGTTTGAGTTCACATTCTCCAGTTTGTAAACTAAAAGCTTGAATCTGATTGGTTGCAATGGGCAACTTCCCCACTTTCCAATCTCACTGCTTAGTAATTATACCCCACAGTGACTAATCATTGATAGAAGTTTGTCACTACAGCCTCTGCATATAAGGATCCTGAACAGTGCTATTCACTGGAAAGCACCTACAGGGTTACTCTTTTTTAGAGTTCCAGTTCCAGAACAATCCTTTAAGTTCACCATACACATCTGCTTCTGTATGAATCCTAACACCTATGAACACCTTCCATGCCTATACCCACCTACAACGCACACATAAATCAATACCTGGCATTACCCCACCATACAGAATAAAATATTCAATAGTAGCCTCTACTGCACGCATGTACAGACTAGTTACTTGTTTGGGGATGTAAACAAGTAACTTGCGTAAATCCCTTAAGTTTATTAAGTTCATAAATTATATACAACATATAAATTCCACAAGTGTGATAGCAACTAAATGTAATAGATACTTATTATGTCCTATTAGGCATACCCTTTACACAGTTTTAAATACTCCTTAAACAGAGTATATTAGTTTTGTCTAAATTTTCCATTTAAGCCACACATTATAGTGCAAACTACTGGGAAAAATCTATATAACACTCCAGAACTACAGAAATGCACAGAAGTGCATAAGACTTATAGTATAGATTATATTATAATATATATATATATATATATATATATATATATATATATATTATAATATAATATATTGTATTGTAATATTGCTGTATAGCCGGTGAAAGGACAAAGTTAAAGTCTGAATGTAAGTAGAAAATCTAAGAGCAGAGAAATAATCCGCGGGTCTCAGGTGCTGTGAAATGAGGACAGATTACATTTGAAGAAGTTCTTGTGACAGAAGAAAAGATCATGAGAGAGGAGTACATTTAGTTGTTGACAGTGTAAGGGGAAATTGTGTCACTATCAAATTACCTCCTAGACAAACAGTCAACACATATTCAATACAGTCATTTTTCTTCCAAAGTCTAAATGATTAAATGAGAAGTTAAAAGTCGGAAACCCTGTTAAGGTCCTCCAGACTCAAACATAGCATGAACATATCTTAGAAATGAAGCATAATTATACCATTATGTGCATTATTTTTGGAAATGTGTTCATCACTTCTTGCCAGCTGTTCTTATTTAAAGAGTGTAAAAACTATAAGGCATGAAAATATCACTGATAATTGCTACTTCCCAGCGAGAAAGAACAGACACATTGCCACAAATAATCCAGATTAAGCCCCATATGTTACATTATTTAAGTGACGCAATGTACTTCACGTGTAAAATGACAGAAGACAGAACAATAGTGACTTTTTCAAGGAAAATAACGTTTAATCCTTTAATAAACTGGTTGATTGAGAAAAAATTAAGAATAAAATACTACTGACAGTTATTAAGAATAACAATGACATGTGCCCAGGAGTGACTCTTTTGACATGTTGTTGAGCGCTCACTGGGATTTTTCTGGGGCGAGCAGCCATAGCCGTCTGTCCATGAATTATGAATTAGGTGGCAACCAATCAGATTTAAGCTCTCAATTTTATTTCACATACTGGCGAATGTGAGCTTGAATGTGATTGGTTACTATGGGCAACATCCCCTCCTTTCAATCTCCCTGCTTAGTAAATGTAGGTGCTGGTATGCAGTCATCTTGTCTGAACTTGCATTGCTTTGTGGCACCATCAAAACTCCCTTACAATTCCAAAATTAAATGAAATTGTAAACAGTTTAGTGTTGTGTTAAATAATTCCTAAGTGTAAAGTTAAGAATGTTTGCACACAGTGGTGGACCCAACAATTATGGGATGTTTATCAGGAATTACCTGAATGTATGGAAGCTAATAGTTTAAAGTCATTTAAAGGATTTTATTGATAAAGTTAGGTAATAGTGTCAATGAAAAGTGTCAATGAAGTGGTAATAACTATGAAATAAGAAGAAGTGCTGTTGAGGACCAATCTCCTCCCTTTCCCTGGTTTAGACTACATTCCACCTGCACAAACGATATACTCAGACAAAAGAGGTTAGGGGCTGTCTTGGTGTTTTTCCACATGTAAAAAGAAGTAGATAAACTCTTCTACATGTAATGACTATATGCACTCCTAAGGTTCACTTCTTATACACACAAGACAAGATAAAGAATGTCTAAACTGCTCTTTTATATTCACAAACTACGATATATGGCCGAAACCCGTAAAGCTCCTAAACTCTAATAACAATATTATATATCCCTGATTAGGTGTAGCAGCAAGGCCTTGGCCATGTAATGCTTGGGCATGCTGTCACCTTTAGAAGGTTCATTTATATGCTGTGAAATAGAGGTCATGGCTGTCATATGAAGCATTCTGTCTTTCTTGCAGACTGTAAACGTTCTTTTTGTATGCCTGGATTAACATGTGAACATCCAACTAGAAAGATTGATATCATTGATTTGATTTTTCACAGTATAGTTCTGTATTTGGATCAGACCGACCCTTATGTGTGGGCAGTGCTGGGCATAGTGGAACTGGGTGGTTGCCTGTGTACTGGGGAAGTGGCTGTGGCAGTCATTAGCATTCCTGTGCTTGAAGTAATAGCAGGACCAGCATTACATAGTTACTGGCCTTGGTGAGGTCGTGCTACACCTAGATGAGGATATTTTAACATTTTATTAGGGTTTAGGAGCTTAAGAATTGTAATATTAATAAAAGAAACAGATCCCAGATCCCACATGTGTTGATTAAAAAAAAACTGTTCAAAAATAAGACTTAATGAATCCTCTTATGAATTATTTAGAAAATCTGTGATGCTCTGACAGCAGCCTTAAGGAAAATAGACAGGTTTTAATTAATTATAGTGAAGGAGCTTAGAAAGTGATAGGTAACAGACTTCTGAAGTATAGCTTTTTGCTGACATGTGCAGACCTATCGCTGCCAGCCTGTCATGTAAGTCTTTGGCATAGATACTCTCCTTGGACATATACTTAAGACTTGATCCAGGGTTTTCTTGCAGCGGAAGTGTAACTCCACTGCTCCCACTGCGGGTGTTCTGTGCCCGGCTGTAGTTTTTGAAACTCTAATTACTAAAATGCGTATTAAAAGATAATTGATTTTCAAAGCTAATGAAGTAATATTTGATATTCATGATTTAGGCCAACTTCATGGTTCTGTAACCCATGGCAACCGTAACCAATTTCATAAATTCAAATAGATATTTGGTTTCTGTTGGATGTAGAATTACTATGAGCAAATATACTTGACTATATTATGATACTGCCATTCAATGTTTAATGCATACCTTACTTCAGGATGCAAATTTATTTAATGTTTTGTATTAATATTTCAATCAAGTGAAAATGAAAATAATGATGTATTTTATATTTACCTTAGTGCATGCATTAATATTTTCAAACTACATATCAATTGTAAAGAAGTTATTTGAATATTAATTATTTTTTTCGTTGGAAGGTTTTGTTCTCAAATCAGCATAGAATTTGCATTAATATAATGAAATGGATACTTGCCAACATATTTCCTTGTCTGTAAACAAGATAAATATGTATATTTTATTTCCATGTATATTTGTAGAAGCCTCATTCAATGCATGAAATTGGTGACATTTTATCTCTATGAATTTAAAATATAAAGTATAATTTGACATTTTTTAATATATTTCAACCTTTTTTTTAATATAAAATATTGGAGCAAATATGAATGATATTCTTTTCCAATTTCCTATGAGAAAATATGTCATTACTATTAATATTATTACAGGTCACAACTATAGCAATATAATTTCATTTTAACCATTACTGCGTATCCAACTACACACATACTCACATAGGACCAGATCCAGACATGAACGTAAAAGCGTAGTTACACCTGGATAAAACCATGTTGAATCTCTTTGCTTTTGCTCATTGCACACATATACTGATTAATGATTACTTTTACACTGTTATTTAGACTTGGGCTGGAAACTTCATGGGACTGATTCAGAGTTGCACATATACCTTTTATAGGTGCAATTGTAGACCGGAGCAAATCCATATTTCAATGTGAGGGGTTCGCTATAATTAATTAATGAAATCATTTTATTGCACTTAGGTAAAACTGTTTCCTTTAGCAAATAACATTTTACAAACTGAATAGCTTTATGTTTCATTTTGAGTTGAGATGTTGAGAGGAAATGTCACCTTGAATCTGTCTTCTTGCCTCCCCCTGCATTTCAATGTTTTGTCCAGGTCTCCACCTGTTTTATCAGGTGTAAAGCTGGCCATACACGATAAGATAAATTGTTCCAATCAAATTTTTTTTCAAGAGTGGGAAAAACCATGTTGAATTGCAGGGGAGGTAAAATGAATGTCAGTGTTTGCATGCGGGGAGAATACTTTATTTTAACATTTTGCACACAGATACTGACCACAGTGTTACTGTTACACTGTTATTAGACTTGGGCTGGAAACATCATCTGTCAGCTGTAATACTGATTGCAATTAATTCAATTGGCCTCCCCTGCAACTCAACATGGTTTTGCCCACTCAAAAAATCTTTCGATTGGAACAATTTATCTTACAGTGTATGGCCAGCTTTACTTTACATTTAATTTCAATGTCTGTACTTGATCCATAGTATTTAGAAAAGTTCAAATCTGACTAATTAACTGATTAAACATGTGTTGTTTGTAAGACTGCCTTTAATTCTTTACTGTATAAAAGTAAAATTAACTATTTATAAACACGCAACAGCACTATTACCATAGACTATTTTCCTGGTTGGAAATGTATCATTCCATTTCATTTTGAGTCACAGTGATGCAAAGAAAGAAAAATAGCTGAACACTTTTTCCAATAATGGTAATGTTTCATAAGGTGAAACTAAAATCACACACATAGAAATAGAATTTAGTTAAAATACCTTAAGATGGTGGAATAAGCTTGAATGTTTTAATGGTCTCCTTAGAACAGGTGCGACCAAACATCTTCAAAATAATTCTGAGCTTTTAGTAGTTCATTAATATATTGATTTATTTATGTGTTTATTTATTCATTTTATTTAAAATCAGAAAAATAAAATCACGAAATGTAAAATAAATACCTCTCTATAATACACCAGAGATGAAGAAGACCTGCAAATCAGTAAAAAAAAAAGAAATGGTCACTTTTCAGGAAGCGTTTAAGTGCTTTTATGACAAATGGCATGTATTTTGCAGCAGAAACTTCCTTAAGATGAATGTACAAGCTTATTCAAATTTAATCAAAGTTGTTAAAGACTTGATTAAAATTCATGATAATGAAAGTTTAATGTGGTAAAATTGCATGTTGTACTTACAGTATCAACTGTATCAAATCCTGCAGATAATTACTAATTACAAAGAAATATATTTCAGAGAGTACAGCGCTGTAATAGGAAATAATGGTGAAATATTCCAATCACATTGCTTACTTACTATTATTATTACAGAACTCTGGATAATAAAAGACTAATATTGCTCATTTTATTTGGAATATAAGTGCTTCTGCCATCTAAGTTGCACATAAGATAATATCTATCTTCCATCCAGAATAGCCGTTCATACTAAAACAAAAAAAAACCTCACTGGGACATATATATATAGCAAGGACAATGCTTTTTATTTATGACTCGAGGAATATCAAACTTCTAGTCACTATGGACTGGATCCGGATCTGATTCAGATCACTTATATGCATGATTGGGTAATACTTCTCCTTCACCCCAAAAAGTAGGCTAGGGGGAAGCTGTAGGGGTGGGAAAAGGTGGTTGGCTGGGCATTCACGTGCATCCAGACCATGAATTGGTTGAACTTTCGAGCGTAAAATCTGCCAAGTCCACCCTTGAGAAAGGAGTGCATTCCCCTTCTATGTGCAGCCTCAAAGATCTTCAAGCATACAGATCCAATATACATTTCAACAATAACCAACGCTGACCATCATACTTACTTGCCACTGACCCGCTGAAATCTGACCTGCCTGTTTTCACTTCTGTGGGCTCGGCACTGCTCGAATAGGATGTTCTACTATGTTTAAGGGAGAAAGTGGGCAGTTTTGTGCTGTACTTCCTAAATAAAAAATTGTGAACCATCTCAGGGCTGGGGTAAGTGTAAAGGTGCCCATACACTATGCAACTAATCGTTAAGCACGAAAATTATCATGAAAGCGAACGATCAAAAGAAAGTTCTTTTAAAAAAAACAGGCACTTAAATTGTCTCCATACACATACGCTTAAATTGGTCAGAAATGCAATCAAAATTTGAGTGGACAGTAGTTTCGTAATGAAAAGAACTATAAAAAGTTAGTGCATTCCCCACACACTGTACAATTTAAGCGTATTTCATCAATCTAGTTTAAGCACACCATCAAATCTGCACTACACTTAAATTGTGATTTCAGCAGATTTTG
>JABWIB010000189.1:73644-85052 GCA_016617825.1 Platyplectrum ornatum | reverse complement strand
TTCACCGGTGAATGTCGACATTCTCCAATTTCTGACTTTCACAGTAACATATATATATATATATATATATATATATATATATATATATATATATACATACTATTTCTGCAATAGTAATAGCAAGACAGTGCTTTGGTTAGTACTGCTATGCTATAATTCTGTTAAAATAAATATAAATAAACCTTTGCTCATGGTTCAGAGAAATAAGTGTTGTGTTATGTATTATATTGATCCATATCACAATCACAATAGGTGATGGGTGAAATGAGGATTCCATTGAGAGGGAGAGTAAAGCAAGGTTATTAAGAATGTGGAATATTGAGGCAAAGTTATGGAAAGTTCATAAAATGTGCCATACATATTACCCCTGATCAACACAGAATTTTAAATTTGCCATTTCAGATTTTTTGACATGTGTGAACATTAAATGGGGATTGTTTGTAATACCCCATTCAGATTACCAGCAAAAAGACAGGGTTTTCACGAAATTGCCAGGTTTCATGATAGCCCCGTAAACTAGTAATCTGAACAGGGTATTATAAATTTCTGGGTTTTTTTCACCAGATCTTATACCTAGCTAAAAAAAAATAGGTTTTGCTAGAAATCCAGGTGCGACACTGCAGTATTCAGTGTTGACCAGGGAAAACCCTGGGTCTGTACTGTGCAATTTGACCGGACTGAGCTGTGTGCTCCTGAAAATCTCCTGAGTGGCCATGTAATCAGGTTATCAGTCTGCATCATAGGCAGGAAATCAGCTTACTTATACTGCAGGTTGTAATATGCACAACTACACAAGTACATGCACATTTACTGAACACAAGGACATGCAAACTGCAAGCCAATCACATGGAATGACCTAATAGCAACTGTTCCTCTATTATGACAGTTTCCACTGGTGCTCTAGGACAGTATACACACCATGAGCTCCGTTTATTAAATTTAATCCTGCGATCTTAACTTATAGTAGCCAGGCTCGCATCTCCTAGCTGTGAGCCTGGCTACACAAACCAAAGTATTTACAAAGACTTGTCCCATGAAAGTCTGCAGGATTAATCCCAGACTGAATGCCACTGCACATGCCCTGGAACATTGTCTTAGTTAGGTAAGATTTGTCATTTTTTTTTATTTACTGTCTATCTATACCCTAATAGTCTCCCCATCTTTAGTTGGCGATATTATTACTCTTGGAGTGAGGGTCTGTAAATATGGAAAGCGTTGATTTAGGTGATAAAGCCCATTTTCATATGAAAACAGACTTTATCACATTAAATCAAAGTTGATAAATGCGCATAAGGTTTAGATGCCCAAAATTTTCCTAAATCATGTTAATGGATAATATTTTCCTCTGAAACATGGAACATTCCTTTTATATTTCATGAGTTCTATTTACCTAGCTTCAAAATACCCAATATGCCAGCCAACAGTCTTTTAATATTCATAGCTCTGAGATGTCTGACAGTTGTCAGAAAGAGAAATAGTTTCATCAGGAAAAAGAAATCTGCCTTATGATTTCTGGCACATACCCACTTATATAAAATCTATTAGGATTGTATATAAAAATATAAATTTTAATACCAGGAGTAAAATGATTGATTGATGTAATTTTCTTGGGATGCCAGTTCATATTTGCTAGTCAAGTAATGTTCAGAGCATAATGTCAGCATTATAGCCACAATAATTCTCCTTGCAAAAAAAAGTCATAAACATGTAAGCATGCAAATTTCCATCGATATTAAAACAAAATTATAATATCCAACGTGTTAAATGTTTGTAAAACATTTTACTACAATCAGTCACAATATAAAGTTGCTGAATGTCTGTAATGAAAAAGATTATCACTATTTAATGCCTTATAAAACAAAACAGAAATAAAATAAAGTAAAACTTTAGCTTAAAGGAGAAGAACATCCAGCTACACGTATTTCACACGAGCTTTGTTTACCACATTTTAAAAACAAAACTTAAAAAAAACTAACATTTTTCTTATAATTCAACAACTTTAAAACTAAAAATGCTTTGATTATGCATGATTAATTTCCTGGTTCATTAACTGACAAAAAAAACATAACTTTTCTCCATTTACCAAGGGTTGGGAATAATAAATGCCAGTGGCTGCAGTATGCTAATAAGAAAAAAAACCTTTAAAGTAAATAAATAGCTGAAAGCTGCAAGACAATTCATTATAAGGGCTAAAAACTTAAGTGTTGGCTTCTATGTGAAACACTCCATGGCCTAAATTTACTAAGCAGGGAGACTGAAAAGTGGGGATGTTGCCCATAGCAACCAATCAGATTCCAAATGAAACTGAGAGCTTGAATCTGATTGTTTGTGGGCAACATCCCCACTTTTCAGTCTCCCTGCAATCTCCCTGCTTACTAAATGTAGGCCCATATGTTTGTGTTCTGTTTGTTATCTTAACTAAATCATTTAAATTCATTAAAAGGTAAATCTCAATTAAACATATATGAACCGCAGAGACCGCAGAGCCTACACACGATTCACACAACTGCTTTATCAAGGCATTACCTGCATAGGCTCTCCGGTCTCCCCTGCTGTTCATATTTGTCTATAATTTGTCTATTTTAACTGATTTAGTGTGTCTTACTGAATGTATAATAGAGAGCTGCTGGATCCATAACAAACCCACGTGGTGCGCCGGACACAATCGGCAGGGACGGGGGAGGAGGGATTATCCCCTGCAGACCTGCCTGTGCATTGCTCCTATCGTATTTAGACCACGGTACAGTGCGTGACAAGGGAATTATCCCCTGCAGACCTGGCCGTGCATTGCTCCTATTGTATTTAGACCACACTATAGTCCCTGACAAGGGGATTATACTCTGCAGACCTGCCCGCGCATTGCTCCTATTGTATTTAGACCACGCTACAGTGCGTGACAAGGGGATTATCCCCTGCAGACCTGCCCGTGCATTGCTCCTATTGTATTTAGACCACACTAGAGTCCCTGACAAGGGCTGCTAGCGTGGGATTGAGTATATTTGGCAAGGGGATATAATTAATACTGTGCATAATAGAACAGAACCTTGCTATATAAGCACCTTGTGTAACACAGCGAATGACACTCAATTTCACTAAAACAAGCACCTTTGGTTACAGCACTGAATATAAGCCAATGTAGGCTGATGTCTAAGACCACTAATATTTATCAGTTAAGGTGCTTTATGTAAGGCAGTGCGAGTGACTGTATTTTAAAATTCTTTATTTCTTTACCTTTACTATCAGTTTTTAATATTTCAAGCAAATTTTAATATGTACTAATAAAAGTTAATTTTATATGATTTAAAATTGAGAATTAATTCTTTCCTACTGTGAGTGCCCCTAGATAGGAGTGCAACTTTTTTCTTGTTTCATGTTAACATCTCCATGTTTCCATCCCTGCAGTTTAGTAAATCGAACCATTTATGTCTGTATGAAAGAGCATGTAAATTCCCCTGTCTCCCCTCTCTTGTCCAGAACCCTAACTCAACTTCTCCACATGTATCTGCTTCAATACGAAGTTCTCACTGTGTACGATTTACCGCTAAGCTCGCTTGCACAAGTGGCAGAACTTAGGATCCAGTTTGATGGTATTGCTGATGAAATCAGTAATATTTGTAATATATTTACTGTAAAAATAAGTCCTCTTTCACTTTATCTATTCTTTTTATTGAACTTACTTTGTTTACTAGCTTTATTATGTTGTGTTAAGCTTGAAAGAGCCTAAACTGACAAGCTCCATCCAGTGCATCCGCACAATCATTTCTAAGATGTTACTGTATCAATGGGAGTGTGTATGGTTTTTGCAGTTACAAGAGTTCCCATGTTTCTGTAATTGCGGTGATTAATCACTGTTAAAAATGGCAGCAACACCTTTTTTGCTTTAATGCTATTATGGCAACTTGGCCACATTTCATTACTAGGGCAGTAATTCAGTGTATTTGGCAGTGCTCCATTAAATACTATGAAAGTACATAGCGTTTCTACATTACAATATTGTGTCTACTATCATTATTATTTGCTTCATTAATTACAGAAAATTACAGTTTTAGTGTTCAGATAAAAAGATGATCTTACAGTCCAAAGACTGGACCAAAAGCAATGTCTGTGAAAATCATGAGGAGAGGAGGTGACTTCTTTACTGGCATAGAAGAACAGAAGACTAAACATGGAAACATCACTAAGAGCTTTTTATTCAAACTCAAAGCTGCATAGACTATACAGCGAACAGTGATTATCCTGGCTCCAATGAAAATTTATTTTATCATTAAATGGAGCCCAATTGTTGCCTTTTTCATGAAAGCCCTGGCTTTTATGAGGCTGCCTGAGAACGGGGTATAATTAACGAATGTAATGAATTCGACTGATGGCCGTAGGGCCCACTGCACTTGTGCAGACCTGAGACTTCAGTATGGAGTTTCCCTAAATCCTGGAGTTGTGCATGTGGGCTGAGCTTTCACTACTTGCTCACAGAATTTGACCTGGAAAAACGTTTAAATTTTATAGTGCGGGCTGGACTGCGGGATTTCTGTACAAATAATCTACAACTCTTCTGCAGAGAGATATTTGTGTAAAACTAATGCTAGCGTTCATAAAAGTTAAGTGCTAATTTTCCTGTCTGAGCGAGGGGTGTGGCGGGAGAATGCAGTGAGAAGATGTGTGCAATTTAAGTCTGGAAAAAATTGTGCCCCTAAGGAAAAAGCTTACTACATCACAATAAGGCCCTAAATGCTTTATCCTGTTTCGGTGTGAAATGATTTACCAGATACTAATCATTGAACAGTTCAGTATTTTCAGAGAACTGGGGAGGATGACTTGCTGTGGCAATGAAATACTCTTCAGATATTGGGTGTAATTGGCAATAATTTTAAAAAAGCCTGTTATCTCCCATACATATTAAAAAGCATCATAAGAAACACTGTTTAGCAAATACTTATAACTTTAGTATTAGTTTACTTTAGAAGACAATACAATTCTTAATTATCATTATTGTTACATTATCAACTTTTGCGTTGTGTAAGTTTATGATTTTTTGGGTGTGACTGTAATAATACAATACACATAGTATATCACATGGCATAATGCATGCTTAAAAAAGGGACTGACAAATTATATTTCATTATATTATTTTTAATGATTTCAGTATATGATATTACTATAGGCTCTATAGTACTTTAGATATACATACATATTTGATTTGTTACAAAAGATGTAATGTGGATAAGACAAGGAACATATCTAGATATGATCATCAGATTTCCATTGCTAGAAGCAGATGTGACCTTCGGAACTCACATGTATGTTTTTTCTTTGACATTCCTCACTATTAAAACCCTATGGAATGTAAAATAATTTTTATTCATATGGAGATGAATAAACACTCTACATTTGCCTTTTTTCTTTTAAATATATAGATTGAATAATAATGAGAATGAAATCCATCAACTGTTTCCCTTGTATAATATTTATTTTCTGTGAAAAACAAATATTTCCTTTCCAAATATTGACATTTCTTAGTGTATAATATAATTGTGTGCTGTAATTATAACATTTCGATGCAGATTCCTCTTGTGGTATGCTTGTTTAGTTTGTTTTCATGCACAGCACTGGCACAGAGCAGTGTAATATCTTTGGTGATGCCACGTTCCTCTCTTTTCTCATCTGTTCCTCATGCATTTAAATTATTAATTCTACAAGGCTGCATGTGTATTAACAGATAGTAGGACTTGTATATTTTTAATTATCTTGTTCTTGCACCTTATTTTCTGTATTTGTTTAAAACATTTGACATTTGGCAGCAATATGCTGGGAAATTGAACTGGGCATGATGAGTGGTGCTGAGAAAATTGTTCACCTACCTGTAGAACCAGCAGGATATCTTCAGATCCTTCTTCTTAACATTATTTGGTAGGGTGCAGTGTCTGGCCTTATTTGGCATGAGTAACTGAATAATGAATTTATTATCAATTAATTCAATACAATCAACCTTGCTAAGTAATAATTACAGAACAAATATGGTGATTCGATACACTAAACTGGGCTAAATCCCAAATGTAGTGCATACAAGGCCAATCTCGTCATTTATGGGAATGTGGAAAGATGTGCAGGTTTTGTTGCAAAGTCTTGGAGATAATAAACCACATGTTGGGGATCATGTATTTTTGGACCCACATTTTCGGCTATGGGTTAACATTAAGAATTGGACAAGGATTACAGGTCTGAAGTTAGTGATCTCACTACTAACATGATAGTTGCTATTGCAATATTGGATTAAGCCTCCTGCCTGTCTCTGGGGTTAGTTGGATAATTTATATTTGGAAAGAAGTCAAGCTACAAATGTGAAGAGGGAGGTTTACAAGTTCTATAATAAGTAATATTCTTAAACTAACTGAATCCACTGATGAGATGATAGATCATGAGATGATGGAAGTGGTGGGTGGATGAAAATTAAGAAAGGTTAAACTTACTGCTGAATCTGTGTGGGGTATCTCAACATATCACAGTGTTATTGTATTGGTTACTTTATGGCACACAAGCTTTTCATTTTTTTTTGGTTTATTAATTATTATTTACAACTGTATACACAACTGTGAACATAAACAAGGATGCCCGATTGAAAGCAAATTATTGCTATCAAACAATGAAATCATGATTTAAATCAAAATGTTACAAAACTGCAACTTTTGCTTATGAAGAGATGTCCCTGGTACATCTGGGTGAAGAGCAGAATGTAAAACACACAAAAAAGTAATGCAAGGGAATTATATCGTTTTTGTTACTTCTGCCATCTAATATTTTCATGTTTAAAATATCAATAATCCTGGATGCTGTAACACTATATTACCCAGTGCAGTTGTCTCATGTACCACCAAAGAGTAGTTCAAGTTCCAACAGTGGTACATGGAACTGGTCAAGAACCCCTGATTTATTTCAAACCAATACATTCGTACAATGCAAAATATGCAGCAGACTGGGAAATGAAAAAGCAGAACCTTTTTCGAATGCTACAGGACCTTTTTTTTGTTGAGAACAAACGTAAAGGACACATACTAAGAAATGTAAATGTTTGATTCAGACCCAAACATGTGATGTGAAATTAAGAGCATAATTGCACTTAATGCATTTGAATCGTGTGTATTTAGTCTATTACTGTGTACATTTTGTTACTATTCTTTCCTTAAAAAGTGTTCCTGTATTACTAAGCCAATGTGTAAACATCTAAAATAAAACCATCATTTAAAAATGTGATTTTCATGCAACCCTGTCATAAATAAAAAATAAAACTCATTAAAAATGTTTAAATAAAATATCACCACTACTTGCAGTGGCAAGGAGATTTTTAAATGATTGTAATACATGTGGGGATATAGAGCTTTGCAAATTGAACAGTATATAAAGTACATGTGGATTATATTAGGGGTCTTTGGATGGCATATAGTATAATGTATTCAGATGTACAGTATATATTGTGACATCTCCACACCCCTGGGGAATATAAAAGGTGACACATACTAATATATTTGGATTATCTTAAGGATTTGGGAATGGCACACTGTATACTATACCAGTATGTAAACCTTTGTGACTTAAAAGTTAGGCTTTAACTTATGATTTGCGCAAAAGTCACTAACACCAATAGTCATACAATAGGCCTCTATAAAGATAATTTTTCAGTGATTGTAACAATTCTGAAATTTGATATTAATAATATATTGCCATCACCATCACATCTTCTGTATGCCGGCTGGGTCTTCACTATATGTACACTGGAAATCGAGGTTTTGTCTTTTCTCCTGGCGAGAAACCTCCGCACTCCCCACACAGGCGCACAGGAATCTGTATCCAGTCCATCATATGGAGCTTTCCAACATAATGGTGTCATATAATTAGAGTTCTCGGTAATTGAGTGACATCTTTTTAGTTTTATTTATGAAAACAATTTTTTTAATGTATTTTTGCTTGCTGTTTATTTTTTTAACGCAGAATGTAGAAGCATTCAACATCAGCTATTTCCATTGCTATGATCATTTATTAAAAAGAAAATACAATAAAAAGAAGGCACACTGCAGATAGAGCACTAACTATGCCAGGATGATATATTGGCTGCATTTTACTAGAGACGCTTTTCTCTACCTGTGAGCAGAAAAAGATATAGAAATCTACAGGTACAAGCTGACATCTGCAGGGAACTTATTCCAATACATTAATGAAAAGAGATGGAAGAGATACAGCTACTCTTTTGTTTGTGCATAGAAATTGTATTGTCCATCTCTATTTTGGTATTGCTTCATTTTTCGAAATAACATGAATAGACATAGGCTTTTGGCACACACTTGAGCCCTGACTACACAGTGTATCTTCAGCGATCAATGTCAGGAATAAGAAATACTGGAAATGAATAAAAGTAAAACAAAATACAAAAGCAAAGAAACCTTCAATACACAAGGGTTTTATCAATTTGACATTAGGGTGTTTGAAGGCATTTGATAAGAACAGTTAACCACTATGGACCAGATCTAGATTGTAAAGTTACACCTAGGTAACACCATATTAAATTGCAGATCCAGGTGCTTTATAAAAAGGGAATAAAAAAAAATGACCAGTAAATACAATACACACTTGAGCTACCACAAAATACAGAATTATCTATTGACAGAGCACTGTGTCTTGATGTCCAAGATTAAATTTACTAACGTCAAATCAATAACTTAATTGCTCTTTAGGAGAAGTGCTGTAGTAAAATGTAAGTGTTTCTTTTCTTATTGAATTACTAATAACAATAAATAATAGAAATTCCAATAAAAAAAATATAATAAAGGAAAAATATAAATGCTGAGAGGGGTTAGAGCGAATATATAGTGTAAATAATATAAAATAATTCATAGTAAAATAATGCAAAATTAAGGTTTATTTCTATTGTACTTAAAATATAAAATCCTCAAATCTCAGCACTTCTCTGGCGTCTGCACCTTCAAACATATTATTACCCATAGTATCCGATGAAATTCTATTTCTCATTTTCCCATTTCATGCTAGAGAATATCTGATTTCTATGGGTAAATCTAGCACCTGAACTAAGTTACTTTTAAGAAACTCCATCCCTAAAGGTTAGTACATACAATCTCCGAGCAGTCAGCGGTTCAGCAATTACTGTGATCCTATGTTATAGATTCAGTCCGGTATTACAGTCTTCTGCGTGTTTTATATTGATCTTTAAAGTCTGACCCTTATATGGATTTCTGTCTAGTAGGTAAGTAGTTCTTCTTTTTAGGAATCTCTTCTTTCCTCGTTGTTCCTCCTAGTGGAACCTCAGAAAGAAAACAGAGCTGCTTATAGTATTGTTTAAAAGTAAGCATCTTGTGAAACGCAGTGGTAACCACTGCATTTGGTACCAAAACAAGCACTTTATGTAATGTGGCAATAAGAATTGACCACAGCATCAACCTCAAGCTCATGCAGGCGGAACATCAGGACCATTAATATCTTAATGTTAAAGCACTTTATACAAGGCAGTGTGAAGGGGCAGGCTGACCCGGGTGCCAGAGTGCCAGTTGGCACCCGGGCCGGCCGAACCATTGGTGGGTCAGGGCCGGCGCACATGCCGATCTATTGATCGGCATGTGCGGCCTTTATAAACATAATGCGGCCCGATTCATTGGTGGTTCAGGCAGCCGCACATGCCGATCTACTGATCGGCATGTGCGGCCTTTAAAAACTAAATTAGATGGCCGTACATTGGTGGTTTAGCAGGGCTGCCGGTTTCAGCGAGACCCGGCAGCCAGGAGTGACTTCAAAATCGCTCGTTCCCTGATTGGCTAGGGCCGCCAGCCAATCAGGGAATGAGCGCTTTTGACGTCACTCCTGGCTGCCGGGTCTCGCTGAAACAGGCAGCCCTGCTGAACCACCAATGAACGGCGGGCCAATTGAAATCACAGGTATATGTATATATGTATGTATGTATGTATACATATATATATATATGTATATATGTATGTATATATATATATATATATATGTGTATATATATATATATATATATATATATATATATGTATGTAAATGTATATATGTGTGTGTGTGTGTATATATATATATATATATATGGGCCACTGCTGTGGGCTTGGCCCCCGGGCCAAATTTTGCCAGCCTGCCCCTGGCAGTGAGAGAGACATTCTTTTTTATTTCTTTATTTTCTTATGTTTACTATTAGTTTTTAATATTTCACACGTACTAATTAAATTTAGTTTTATGTGAATTGAGAAATTGAGAATAGATATCTCCCCACTTCAGACAGATGTTATTCACCATGTAGGTCTGCTGGGGTTAACATGAAAATATAAAAAAGATAATACTATGTGTAGATTCTTTGTCTATATTTGTTATTGAAATGGAAACTTCAGAAACACCTTTGCTCTAATGTAATCAGCATGTCTAACATTTAGTGCAATATTTATCTTTTTTTAATTATCCATTGAACTAGTTTTCAATATCCTTAAAGCTAATTTCATGAGGTATGTGAAGCTATTCATAATAGTTACTGGTATCCTTTTACTGCACTGTCTTTCTGCATTTGTTAAAGTCCCCTGACAAAGATTTGTGCCCAAGGTAATAAACTATTGTGGACAGAATTGGAATGTAATTAGTGAAGTGACACACCACACAGGCTTTACAAGCTGCCAGTACTATTTCAATGACCTCACACAGGAGAAGCTGTGTCTATAGCAGGTTCCCAAGTAATCATAGATGTGTGAAAATTTACAATGTACCAGAAAATCTGGTCAACGCAATGACATATCTGTTAAATAATTATCTGTATTTCTGAATTGATTTCCAGTGCATAATGTAGTAAAGTAAAATATTAGCCAGTAGTGTAAAACGTTATTACATTTAAGCTTTAGGAACAAGCTATGGGAAGGTGCCCAGGGCAGAGGCAGACCTGTTTCAGCCAAGGACAGCAGTAACTGGAGAGGCCAACTGGACTGTAATTGGTCAGGGTCTGTTTTGTGAAGCAGGGGGTCACAAGTTGCATTTACAGTGGAGGTAATGTGATACCATTACTGACTGCGCCTGGGACCAACACGGACTTCTGCCACCAAGCCATCGAGAGAGAAAAATTTTAGATAGGCTTGCGGTTATGTTCCCCTCTGCTTCCCCCCTGTGCTGGAGGGGCTGTGGCTGGCCTGGCACTTATATCCATATTTGGTGGACTTGTCCTAAGATTTCTCTGTTTGACCTTTTGACCTCTCTCCTTGCCTGCCCGATACCCAAGGATCCATGGTCGTTCCTCCTTTGTCTCCTGTTCTCTGGCATAACCTCTTCCCCCCTCTAGTGGACTTTCCTGGCCTTTGCCTACATCGTCAGCCTCTGCCTCCCCTCCACCTCTATCCCACCCCTCCCCTTCCCTATCCTGG
>JABWIB010000189.1:35008-52470 GCA_016617825.1 Platyplectrum ornatum | reverse complement strand
ATATATATATATATATATATATATATATATATATATATATATATATATTCACATCGCTATATCAAGATATATCTTATATATCTATAAGGATTGCATAAATAGGTGTCCAAAGGACCTTGTGGGTGAGTGAGGGTTGCTTAAGTTAAAGCAATATAAAGCAGCTGTAAAAGCCTATGAGCTCTTCAAGTAAAACTATAATTGGGTAAAACTTTTTAAATACTTTTTTTTCAATTAATTCAGCATGCAACTATTACATTCCATTATCTAACACAAACTGATCCCTAATTTAAATTATTTGACGCTTGGAGGGAAAACACCACTCATGTTTATCTTTCTCTGGTTTAAAAGCAATAGGGACCTATGTCTCTTTATGTTCCCTTACACAATTTGACTCTTTTAATATAATTAACATTGTTTATTTTTAGTCTTACTGTAATATAAGAATATGATTGCTTTTTTGTAATCCTTTTATTATTGCCTGTATTCCTTTGATTATTCTTCTGTGAATAATTACTTAGTAAAAGCCAAAGCCATTTGAACCACTTTTAATTAAATTTAGTGCAGAATATTCCTTAAAATATATTCCGGTATTAACAGTTTATACTTCCACTACTACGGAGGTTTCCATTTATTGAAATGACTACACCTATCTATGACAAGGGTAAAGTTTTCCATATCTGATTTTCTGTAAAGCATGAAGATCTGTTTGTTCTGAAATTTACTTGCCATCTGGCTACACAACCTCTTGTGACTGTAATTCATATGACTATACCTTATGCCTCATTAGGCCAAAATTAATTTCATTATTGAATGGTTACCAAACATCTGTCATGAATTATGGATTTTTCCTGTATCCCCTATCTTAGATTATTGCAACCTTTGTTTACATTGTATTTGAATGATGTTATTAAAATTGATCTTTTAAATAAATAAATATTACATTTTAAAATGTATCTGCATAGGAATATTAAGGTAGTTTTCTGTATTCTTGAAGGGAGGAAGAGGTGAGGTTACTCCCCTTTACTGCTGGCAAATTCCAACCATCTTGGGAATATTGATCCAGTCCTTTGTCTAAAACTAAGGGAAAAGGAAAAAGAAACGCGGATAAGTGAATATATTGCCCATAGCAACAACTGAGGTTCTAGCACCTATAACATGCTAGAGGACGTCAGCTAGAATCTGGTTGCTATGGGCAACATCTCCATGAATGTTCAATATACTGTAGTAAATTTAACCCTAAGACTTGATTTATTCTGGGCATTGATAACCTCCCAAACTTGCTTTCCACAAAAACAGGACAAATAAATCCCCAATTGTGGACCCACCCCCAACCCCACCTAGCTTCGCCCAAGCCGCCCCTTTTACAGTCCATTTTTGGCAAAAGTAAAGTACATGCAGTCAGGACAGTCACCCAATACCTGGACTGATGCAATCGGGACACTTAGGAGGTTTGCAATGCAATTTAATTTAATCTTTGTACTCCAGGTAGAGTTGCCACCTGGCCGGTAAACTACCGGCCTGCCCGGTAAATTTGCCAGGAGGCCGTTGTCAGTATTTTTTATTTACCGACAATGGTAACTGCCGGTAATTTCTTTTTTGGGGGGGAAGTGGGGGGGGGGCACAGCTGCCCTTGGCGAATGCACAGCGTTGTACCTCTCCTGTTACCTATATACACAGCACTGTACCTGTTACCTGTGTACACAGCAATGTATATATTTTTTTTTACCCTGGCCGGTATTTTTTGGTGAGGAAGGTGGCAACCCTAACTCCAGGGGACTGATGCATAGCTGCAGACATATTTCATGGGCAAAGCAGGTACAATAATAATTTGCAGATCTGAGTAGAACCATTTTGAGACTAAGTTGGCATGCAAATGAATTTGAATCCTTTTGCACTATGGCATATTTTATGTATTATCTGTAAACTAGAGGTGAGCTCGGTACCAACTCTTAACTCTAGTTCTGTGTTTACATTTTACTTCCTTAGCAGTTCAGAATGATTTTGGCCAATTCTATATTTACACGTTTACTCCAAAGCTCTGGGTCAGCCTCTTATGTCAATACAATCATCTGTCTCTGCAAAATAAAAATCCTTTTATTAGAATTCAGATATTGTATTGTTGTAGAAAATTCCATAAACCCCTCTAATAATATATATACATTTTCTATATGTGCTAAACCTTTAGTGTTCTTGGTACTCATAAGTATGTGTATAATAAATAGGATCGTATATTGCAACGTCAAAGTTAACCAAAAGTATTTCAATAATTTATTGTAATTTAAACTGTATGCCATGTCTTTTTTCTAGTGGTTTCATTGCATCAAAATGAAAAAAAATCATTATTTAGTGGCTCTAAAAAGCAGATTATACACACAAAGAATCAATCTCATTTACACTGTATTTTTTACTTCTGATAGGAAACTGAAACAATACATCTAACGTTTTCCAAGACATCAACCACTGTGCTGACAAATAATGACCCCCCCGCCCTTGAATGTGCCCAAATAAATAACCATGGTAAAAAGACATGAACATTAGTAATTTCATGTTAAACCTTGGAACAATATAATCATGCTGAACCCTGCCAATAATCAGATGTGTCTCTTTCATCAAAGATAGCCTGTGCAGATTGGCAATGCTTTATATGACAAATGAGAAAAACCTTTTCTATGCTCTTTTATTCTTTTTATACTATACTATATAATATAAAGCTTTTTCATTTGTCTTGGCACTTGACATTTGTACTAAGAGATTCAAGTATAAAGATGCATCTCGCTTTCTTGTAACCATTGGGTTTGTTGTGTAAGCAGCTGCATATTTGTTTTTCTGCAAATGACAAAGAAAGGGATTACATGTATTTTAAACAGATTCCCTCTGGTTTTCAAAAGCCAGATAGACTCATTTCATACATCTGTGACTGGATAACAATATGTATGAATATTTTTTATCATTTATTTTTTTATGTATATTTTAAATAAAACAAATATATAGATGCAGTGTAGATGCATGGCTTATGAAAGCAGATATTTATTAGAAGACATCCAGCTACTTTGTGGATATAACATAGACTTGACAAATATTCTTTAACAGTGGTCGAAGTAGAAATGTAGAAGTGGGGGTATGGACATTCAGAAGTGGCAGTATGGTAGAAGTCAATGGAGATTGAAAATTTTTCCATTACATCAGTGAGAGAAGTGCCGGTATGGCATACCCTGTATACACCCCAACTTCCAGCACTGCTCTGTAAGTTATCACAGGACAGCAGAGCATCTTTAATATTGATTCAAAGAGTGATTGTGGTTGTTAATATAAATCCACCTAGAGGAAACAGCGTCAGAGGAAAAGTATTAATTAAGTATAAAATTACTCAGCTTACAACTCTAAAAGGTAATGAAAATATACAATTAGTGGTAACATCACACACTCTAATTGAATACACTAAACTCCCACATTTTACTGGATAGACTCAACCAGTACCTTTCTTCATACCTGATGGATGAATCTCCTTTCAAGGTCAAAGTCACCTGTCATCTGCCCTCACTTGTCTCCTGCTCTGAGTAGATCCCTAAGTTTATATCATCTGTAATCTTTTTCAAGTCACAGATAAACACTGCATCCCAGATTCTGACATCAGCTATATACCTATAATCAAGTATTTTCCTTCTTATGTACAATGGACTCATCACTTCATCACTGACAAAGATACATTTTTGTTGGTAAAGTATAGTTCTACACAATGTGGAGTGTTACTGAGACGCTGCCCAGTACACTAAATCCCCCTGAAGTGCTTCTTGTGCGTCTGCACACCCACACATGTTTACAATATTTGTGCGCATTTATATTGTTACAGGCTCTGTACTGTTGAATATTTGGATGGTAGGTAAACATATAGTCAGAGTTGTTAATGTATAAAAATGATTTTAATGTGTTACTTTTGAACAAGAAGTTACCTGCAATTATAATGCACATAAACATCTAGTGTAAATCTTGAAGCATGGTAATAGAGTAAGATTATATGACCCCTGGACATGCAGATTTACAATTATCTGAAGTGATTTATTTATATTCTTAGAATATCTTTAAAAACTGGTGTGAGCTGTTCAATATACAATATAGAGCAGCAAAATCATGGCTAGGAAGTTCTTACTGCACTCCAGAATCTTGCATTTTATACTGTAACTATACTCTGGTACTCTGGTTATTTATGTATGACTGGGATTGTGTTACCATTCTAGGGGGTATATATACTAAGCAGCGAGTTCTGAAATTTGCTGCGTCGTGTCGTGTTTGACTGCGAGAGGGCAGTTTCAGTATTTACTAATGGTCGAGGGGTTTAAAACACGCAGCGAGATTGTATTTTACAAACGCTCGTTTTTCCATGTTAGACATAGGTTGGCCAAAATTTACTAATCTCGTCTGCGATTTCATAATTCTCGCTGAGTCTAATAGAGGTGTCAGTCTAATTGACCGGTGTATTTGAAGATATCGCTTGTCTGTAATCATGTCATAATTAAAAGCACTATATAAATCAGCCACTTGTTATTTCACATTTCTTGCTTGCTTGTCTTGAAAATAGATGCGTACATTTCTTTGAAATTTTTGTGTGTGCGGAGTGTGATCAGAAGCAAATGTCAGAGGAGCCTGACCATCATACCCCGCCATGTTAGGACTTTTCATGTGCAGTTGGACCTGGCCTCCCTGCTACCACTAGCCATACTGTATCAGTAAAAAATAAATGGGGTTAAAAAAAAAACACTGAGACACACACAAAGACTAACAAACACACAGAGACACACAGATACACATAGAAACACAAACAGTAACTACACTAGAAATTTCACAATCACACACCTTACACACATACAGTTATAAAGGGGAAAAAGGGTCCAAATGAAAAATAAAAGACACCCAACACAAAATAAAACCAAAAACAGACAAGAATACAAATGGCACAAAAACTTTCACTCACCAGTCAAAAATCCAAATCAAAATTGAAACAATTAGAACATGACCATCATTAGAAATTGTAATAAACAAGCTAGAATCAATCTAGCCACGGAGAGTTTTACCCATTCTTGCTGCGAGGAAGCCAATCTCGCAGACAAATCTTGAAAACATGCCGTGAGTTTAACTAAACTTGCTGACAAATCCCTTTGAGACACGCCAGTGTGATCCAAAAACTTACAAAACATGGCGCTTAGTAAATATACTTAAAGAGTTTACAAACACGCAGCAAACTCGTCGCGAGCCTCAGTGAGATTTTCAACCACTCATTCTCGCTGCTTAGTAAATATACCCCTGGGACATTTAGCTCTGTATATGTTCTTGTTACTCTGTCCCTGCCCATAGGGGTTGCTGTTGGACTCATTTCTAATGTGTTATCAGAACCATGTGTCTGATCAACAGGACCTTCACTGTGGGTATTTTATATTTAGGGCCAGTGCACGATAGACCAGCCCTACCAACCCCCCTAGCACCTCGCTCCCATGACGTGATGATGCTGCGTCACTTTAAAACCCTTCGAGGATTGTGGCAAGGAGGAGGAATTCTTCTTATTATTGCCTCCCTTGCGATATTTAATTTTTTTAATAGGACGATATATGTGGCCGCCTAATGTCACCCAATGGGCATGCTGGTCCTGGTTCTCTTGCAGAGCAATGTGCTGGTTATCTTATCTTCCGCTTTGCTGTAGCTAATCACTGGACTGATTGTTCCTGCTCTGTTCATTCCAGTTGGTATAATGTTTGTGTCTCAGGGTTTTATCATCTCTCTGCCGCTTTATCCTATCTGTGTCTCAGCGGTTATCATCTCCTGCCTTGCATTGCACCCTCTGCAGAGCGCGATGTTTACTCCTCTCTACCACTGAGTTCGCTTGCTTGTCTCTCTTCTCTCTTTTCAGTGATACTGAAATATTTCTAGTCTTTTCTGTTCGACCTTGCCTTATAGTGTATTGAACAAATCTTCAGTGTATAAATGATTTCTCTTAATAAACACATTGTTTTTCTCATACACTTTTATACACGGGTTGTCTCTGCTCTGTACAGTACACTCCAGGTTACATAACAATTTACAATTGAATGTATTTTTCATTCCTAATGTATTATTTTTCCATCTGCCTGACATTTAAATGTCTTCTACTCATTTGCATACTAGTGTATTGTTCCTTATAAATGGTTGTAGATCTGAGCCCAGGAAGAGTACTGACATTTGGACATAACTACTCTAGTGAAAGTAAACATTTTATTTAACCCAAATAAGTTGTAGAAAAAACATTCAACAGCCACTGCCAGGCTCCTTCAAAAGGTATATACATAAACAAGGGAAAGTATTATTACTTCTGGCCAGGGGCTGAGAATGAACCTGGGGCATACACACTGTATTCTACGACACGTTTTCCACAGTCTGGATCCAGTCACTGTGACCTTCTTCACCACACTATGGCTTCCTTCATCACACTGATATCATTAGCTGTTGCTATAGGCCTTTTTGGCAAAGGAGGTCTGGGGGTGTAGTCCCATTAGCCTCATTATTACTCCTACACAGCTCCCCCCTCTACTTTTTTAATAATTCAAAATAAGATGCTAGACAGGGTTCTGACCTTCAGCCTATAATGTGTCAGCTTTCCACATTACAACTGATAGAAGCGCATTTCCGCCATCAAGGTGGTGTTCCGATACATCCACATGCCTAGGCAAAGGGGAGGGGATAGGCAGCATTAGGTACCTCAGTGTATATCTGAATTGATCCTTATATATTATATAGACATTTATCATATCCAAAGTTTGCATTGGAAAGGGGAGTAACATGGGAGTTCACTTACCTCTTCCTGGTGGATGGTCAGAGCTTCATGTGTTCGGAAAGGCATGGAATTCTGAATCCGTTCCTAAATCTGATCTTAGTGCCAGATCCGGACCAGAAAAAAGTGCTAATTTCCACAGCCTGGATTCAGAAATAGATTAAAAATGGAGGTTTGAATGCCATAGTAGCATCAACATCAGCCTTTTCAATGTATGTCCTCTACTAGAGATACCAGACTATAGCCAGGTATGTATCAGTAAAGAGATGACGCAGGCTTTTTGATGCACTTCACATGTCCAGTGTGTATAATATTCATGTTAATATATGCATTTATGGTAATCTAAATTAATAATAACTAGGATAAAATTTGTAAAAAGTACTCTAAAGATATGTTTTGTACAGACTTCAAGCTAAAAACTCTGATGGCATATGGGCTAAATGTATTTTACAATATGGGTAATGTTAGAAATGGATATTTGCAAATGGATAAAAGTTATTTAAAAGGTTAGCTTCAAAGTGCAGCAATCAGAAGCACTTATTGAAGCGTAATATGTAATTTGATTCCCCTGGGCTCTGTAATCAGGCGCTGATCTTTAATCTATTTATAAATTAAAAGTAAGTTCAGTAGGTTTCTGGTAGCATTTTAAAATAGTTTAATAGATTTATTTAAAAGAAATAGAAAATCTCTTAGAATAGCTTCTATACAGTGGTATGTGTAATTATACTGACTAATCAGAAAAGTTGTTGGAAAACTTAAGTATCATTTTGATGTGGTAATAAATCTGAGCTTTCTGAGAATCAGATGTATTTGATGGATAGGATAAACTTGGAAATATCCCCACATTGCTGGATGAATCTGAGATAAAGTGCATATACCATAAATTAATGCAAAATAACCCCAATTTTTTTCTTTTATTTATTTTTATTTTTCATTCCTGAATAATGTTGAAAATAAAACAAAGTGATGTTAATGAGCTAAGAAGGGTTGGTCATTGTTTTAAATTTGTCCATGGCTTGTCCTATTGTGCTTATAGCTTTTAAGTGTAGTTCAGCAAATAAGAAAAAAATGTAAATTCATTGATTATAATGCTCGAGACATATTTGACTAGATATACGCATGTAGCTTGTGTAAATCAGTTGTAGTGTTAGCCACCGATACCACCCATGTACATTGCTGTGGCCACCAATAACTAGTACTCACTTAGAGCTGGTATCATACAACATTAAAAATATATGTCTTTGCAATGGTTCCGTCCTGTATATTTTTTACATTTCCACTTTTAACATCTAGCCTTTTAATACATACTGTAAGTAAAATTCAAGCAATGATCACAGTCCTCAGACAATACAAATGTTTTACAGTAGATAGTCCAAGTGAAATTATTTTTTTTAATTAATAAAGTAAAATAAATTTTTTAATTGTTTGTCCAGGTTGTAATTGGTTTTCTATTGCAATAACCTGGCCTTCTGAAACCAGGTTTATGCCGGATTACTTCTGACATCTGATGGACCTGTTCCATGGACCAGGGAATTTGCTTCTCCGATGGCTCTCAATCTAGCACTGGATCCAAATATCTGTGTGTCACTGGTGTGTATATTTTGTCACCCATTTAGATAAATTTAAGCTTGAAATAAAAAAAATGTAAAACGTAAACAAAAATGTAAAAACAACTGCTCACAAAAAATAAAATAAGGAAGGAGTAACACACAAGTGGAAAAAAACAACATATACGAAAAAACAAACAAACAGAAAAAGAGCCAAAAATTCAATTATTCCAGCTGGTAAACTGCGCATCCATGAATGCTTGCGCATACTGTAGGTTTAATTCACAGTAGCGACTTTTGGGCAAAAAACACAACTCTGGATGTATTGCACAGCGCATCCATGCAGAAACTGCACATTTGCTATGCTAAAACTCTGGATCTCTGAACTCTGTGATCCCTGAATGCAAAGGAATTGGGATACAGTGGGCCAGTGGTTCCCAAACTGTGTGCCGTAGCTCCCTGGGGTGCCGCGACACTCTCATTGGGGTGCCACAGAATGATCTTCCCGACGTGGTGGGATGCTGCTAGTGCTACTTAGAAACACAATTTTACGTCTTGTATAGGAGCTACACAAGATTTTATATCAATCTGAAATATTTCTGGCTTTACGTAAGTAGTTATTGCACGGTTTTTAATCAAAAAACTGGAAATTATTTTGTATTAGGGGTGCCTCGAGAAATTATGGAGACCCTTAGGGTGCCTCGACTGAAAAAGTTTGGGAACCTCTGCAGTGGGCATCCTGCATCAGCAAGTATAGCAGCAGCAGAAGTTCATAGTAGGTCCCATATGATTTTTAAATTTGGACCTGTATCCTGTATAATCTTTTAAAAGAAAATTTAAATTATATATTAAACTGTCCAGTTCTTTAACAGTTCTTGCACAGTGAAAAAAAAAAGAATTAATTTAACATATCCATTCTTCCTGTGGTTGCTACTAAAGTTAATGGCCCTTCCATTCATATTTGCTTGAAGCCATTCTACATCGCAATGAATGACACTCTTCTGCCAATACTGTTATGGTGCAATAAGCAAAAACACAAAATAAATACAGCTCCCTACTGTTGACAATATGCCAACCACTATCCTCAATTCTAGCTCATATTCTGTGAGTAATTAACATACAGTACTCTCAATCAGACTAAAAAAACTTCTTTTTGTATTATTAATGTAATTCGTATATTCTAGATAGGGTACAATCGGGTAATTGGGCTGTGTTAGAGGATAAGCATTCCATTGCCATAACCAGGCTCAGGTTAATAAAGTCCAGGAGACAATGTTGAGCACTTCCAACCACGGAGAGAGAGACAATTATATGCTTCCTTTGGAGTTCTATAATGATCTCCTTTTATCACTTATGCCATAACACAATTTGTGTTTCAATTATGTATGTCACGTTGCAGATCCAACCTACACATCTGTTTAGGTGTAAAGGTGTTGTTCTTCTCACTCATTATGTGTGATCTCTTACTTATCTTATGCTTCTACTTCATAGCCTACATTTTTAATCTCGTTTTAGCATAATTATGGTGATTTGTTACTATATAAAGTATGAAGTTTCCATATTAACCTTATAGTACAAACAGTAATGTGTGATGATTGTTAACTATTATAAAAGCTGATGCACTAATACAATGCAATGGCACTGCCATATGATTATTAGTTGCACTATTACCTATAAATTAGCATCAGATTAATATTTATTGAGAAATGGTCCAAAAAATGGCAGATTAAGAATAATACTATTATTATTGTCCTAGAAAAAATAAGACATGATCACCATAAGTAGGTAGAACACATGCGTTGAGTAAGTAGAACAACATGTGTTGAGTAGGTAGAACAACATGTGTTGAGTAGGTAGAACAACATGTGTTGAGTAGGTAGAACAACTACACTTTGGTGATTTACTTAAGTCTGGCGAGTGACTCCATTTTGTCTACATTCTGCATCTACTTGGGCGGAGAGCACCTCCAGCAGCAAAACATCTTTGTGGAGTGCCGGTACCTCCAAACTTGAAAAGACGTTGAGAAAAAGCTGGTTGGGCACTTTTTGCCTTCTATTATAGAACTAAAAACTTGCAAGAAAAGTCTTTATTTGTACCCCATAGTGTTATATCTAGACTTATCTTCCACTTCAGCCTCCTCTTTCTGTCAAACTTTGCTTTGGCTTCCTGTCTGGTATACATCCCTCCACTAATGCTTCCAACCTTACCACAAATATTTCAATTCATACTCCCTTACACCCCCTTCAATCTGATAATGGCCATCAGCGTACTTTCCACCTAATGACCACGTCTCATTTCCATGTCTATTGTTTCTTCCATGTTCCTTGCTACATTGGAACAACCTCAATCTATCCCCACCCTGTAGGTTTTCATGTGCACTCTCAATACCCACCTATTCAGTCTAGCCCACCCTTTGCCTGCTTAACCTCTCCTGCTCCCATCATGTTAAACCCACACCTCTCTCAACCATTATTCTCCCTCTTCTTATCCCTCACTGTCCCTTTACCCAACCTGTGTCTACTGTTAGTACACCTCATCCCTTTACAATTTAAGCTTGCAGGGGCCTCAATCCCATATGACCCACCTTCTGCATTCCCAGGTCTTCCTTCATACCCCCATCCGCTCTCAGTCTTTCTGGTCACTTCCTTTCCATTCACACAATACTGTGCTTCATTGTATTACCATGTAATTACTTCATCTTATTCTGAATGTAGCTTTACTTTGTTTTGCCCTGTATGTTGTTTTTTCTTTCACAGCAGATAGCTATCTGTTATTTAATAATAACAACACTAATAATAATATTACAGCACCATACTAAAATATTATTAAAAAATCAAAATGCAATGACATTCTAAGAGAAGAAGCAATATCATACATCTTCTTCTGGCAGTGTTATTCAGTCATTTCACACATTAAGAGAGAGTTATTAAATATGTTTATATTTAAAATATTTTTAAGAAGGGAATGTATTGACAATGGTTGAAAACCTGTGATGTTGCTGCCAAGTTAATGCTTTCTAGCCGTAGCCCATTATTATGGTTCTCAGTACAGTGAATAAAAATATTTCTAGTGCACACATCCTTATATAAACTTGTCTTTAATGTGTTAACACTATAACATTACATTGTTTCATTCATTTTTTTACACAAAATAAGATAAATTACGAAGAACACAATCATATTAGATATCATGCCCCCAATTTTTAAGATGGGTTCAGGGACTTTCATGTATTAATAGGGTTTTTGTGAATGTGTAGGGCCAGCAAAACGAGCAGTAAGTGTAAGCTCTTAAATGTGTTGTGTTGGAAAGTTGACATTTTCATTTTACGTGTATGTAGTGATGGGTTGACGCCTTTCCTTTCATTATGCACATTTGTGGCACTGGAAAGGTTGCATTTTCATATGCATTTGGTGTTTAGGTTGGTATTTTGAATTGTGTGGTCATTAGAGCTGAATTGGTGCAAGGCCATTTTCTGTACATGTGCCAGTGACACCAAAGCTAAAGGAAAATATATCATAAGTATTTGAACCAGGGAAAAAAGAGGGTTATTTATCAGTTATTTAGGGGTGAATGCCGAGCCTCTAGGTGCCCTAGGCAATGTTTCACTCCCCCCCCCTTCATTCCCCCCCCCATTTTCTGTGGTACTGCCCCCTGCACTACAGATATTTACTTACTCTCCACCACAGCTACAGCGTGAAACATATTTTTCAGTTGTTTTTGATCCATTGTGGCAAACTCAACTACCACCTAAGGCTACCTAATGGTATCACCGGCCTGCAATTCTTAGATATATGTCAAGAACTGTAATGATGTAACGGCCACTGGGACAAAGACTGTGCTTGTCAGAAGCACTAGAATCTCACCCCGTTCTACTAGCACATAACACACAAGTGCAGGCAAAGGCACACCGGTAGCTTTGCATCCAAATTTTTTTTAGTGTTCCCGTCCTGCACATGTGAATTGCTCATTACTGCTGCGTGAAAAACCAACGGATGCACAGCTCTGTATCAGCTCAGTGTGATCACATTAGCATGTCCTGTGGATCATGGTACCAATACATTAGTGCCATGCTCAGTTTGCCATTCATCAATTTTTCCCAGGTCGCATGCCTTCCCAGAACATTTACTCCACAGTGCAGTGTCAAACTAGGAATATACAGAGAAATTTATGGGTCAACATCTTTCACACTGAACTGGCAAAATAGTTTCATCCAGAAAGTATGAAGTATGTCACATGCATCACATGAGTTAATATCCCTGTCAGCTCCTTTCTGAAAAACACGGGTTGAAAAAACCCAGGTAGGCACTGGACAAACTGGAGACGGCAGGGGTCGGACCTGGTAATAATAACCTTGCTTTTTACCTGGGTGGAAATCTGGGTTGATTTTTCAGAGGCACCTTTCACATTGAGCCTTGACCCGGGTTTTTAACACAATCTAAACTTGATATAAGTCAACTGTTACAACAGGTAAAAATATGTATGTGGTTGTGGGGTTGATCCAGGTTAAGGAGTCACTGCAGAAAAATATGCAAATCTCCTTCTATCTATCTATTTGTTTATTTTGTTGTATTAACAAAATGTTCTGCAGAATTACTTTATTTCAGTATGTGACTATCTGAAAGAGAAAGATTTTATATATCCCTAGGGAGAGCAATCCCTCAGATGTAGTAAAGTATAAAGTCAAGCTCTTATAACCCTATGCACCAAGCTCAGTTGGTAAAGCACATCCTCTCTCATATTTCTCTTGTCTGTGTGGAACACCTTGCTTATTTCTAATAAAGTACCTAAATCCGGCATTGATTGCTTCTGCTTTGAATGACATATAGCCAATATCACACTGCACTGAACTTACCCTTAGCTTCAAAGGACAAGGCTTGTGAAAGTCTGATAATATATTGCCTTCTTTAAATCTGATTTAATGTACAGGTTGCAAACACAGGCAAAAATGAAAAAAAATAAAATAAAATAAAACATAAAATATGTTTTAAAGACTTGGTACAGTCTGTAGTCACACCTACTAAGTTGTCACATAATAATGTATGATAACTGAAAATGCAAACTATTGCTGCATATACTGTAGTTTAACAAATATCATTCAAGTGGTACAGTAGTTGTACTTGTTAGCATCTGCTTTAACATTAAAAATGTAAGAGGAAGTCATCATGGTTATCTAGTTGACTTTCACATCTTTAGCTTCTTTTTTACAGGTTGAAAATTGAAAACTATTGACCATCTACCTCAGATGATGTATGATAACCATTACACTTGTGGATAAAGCAATTATTGTACTAGAAAAAGTGCTGTACAATGTATGGCATCGCAAGAATCTTGAAATAAATATTATTAATTAGTCAAAAAAAATATTAAAAAAATAAAAATAATAACAATTCTACATAAACACAATCTGTTCTCAAAATAGGATAAGAACATATTTAACAGGACATCTTTTAGAGATGCCCATCTTCCAATGTAATTAAATCGTAAATGATCATTTTCGTTATCCTAAATCCAAAGTTATAGCTTAAAAATTTATCTTTATTACTTATATTTTTTAAAGAATATATTCTAACATTCAAATTCACATACCATTCACATCCCATTCATTCATTCTCTTTCATATCTTTAAGACCAATAATCCCACAGGGCGGAAATATCAAAGGATTATAATCCTGACTACAATGAAAAAACTTTTTTCTTTTTTTTCTCATCATCTCAGCTGTAAGCCAATCATACATGAATCTTTTTTTCACCCACAATTGAAGCACATATATTCCTATATTGTTTGTGCACATATATTCCTATATTGTTTGTACATTAAATTTATACTAATATTATTATTCTTATTACTTATTATTATTAATATTATTATTATATGACATAATAATAATAATAATAATAATAATAATAATAATAATAGTTGTAAGAAAGGCTAAGCACCCAAATAGAAATAATTTAATCAAAACATTTTGTTAACAAATTTTACCCTCCAAGATTTGCACTTAGACAAATTGATATACCTGGGGCCATTCCAATAAAGAGGTCGTGGTTTGTCCCACAGGGCAATGATTTTACCATTTCTCATACCATTTTGCACTATATCATACATGAAAGGAGCCCCCTGTCACTATAGCAGAGCTATGGAAGTTGGTCTCTGCAGTGTTGCTATAGTAAGCAGACAAGGAGTGAAATGTACCATTCCTGGTACAAGTCATTATAGCATTTTCAGCCAGTACAGTCCGTTACACTATATTCAGTATTGGCTACATAGATGCAGTTGAAGGCTATGAACAAACTATGTGTCCCCGAAGCTCTTTTAGAAGGTAACCCGAATGCCCATTCTCCATATGCTCCTGAATAAGTCTTATATAGGTGTGTTATAGTGTTATATCCTGGACCACCATCAGTGGGTTGTTAGGAATCACAGGAGAGAGGGTTAAAGGGGATTAAAGGGTTAAAGTGGTAGTTACATGATCAACAGACCCACAAGGTGATCTAAGGTTGTCTCATGAACCAGAACCAAGTACTGGAGCAATAATAGATTGTCTAGATGTAATCATACTTCTTTCTTCTTGGCATTACTTCTTTCTAATAAAAAGAATCCGAAATAAAGCATAAAATTCAGATTAAACAGTGTAACAAAATAATGACAATGTAATCATCCCTTACATCTGAATTTTGATTCCCATGGCAGTGTGGGATGGGGCAGGAAGAAGAGCATGCTGGGTGTGCAAGGTGGGAGAACTTATTATGTCCTTACACCCTATTGTATTTTAGGGTCCAGCTATTGTAAGCCTTTCCCTCATGAAACTATAATCTTCCACTCTGTCCCCATTATAGGCATAAAATGCATGTATCATGGACCACACAGGGCTGTAGACCAGGCATCAGCCTGATGGATAGACAGACTGGGATTAAATTGAGGTGACCTATTACTCAGTATAATATCCAACAACTCTTGTCACACATCCACAGTACACACATCAGTAAAACGTAGCTACTCTTCACACTCCACTTGTTTCCAAAATTGGCAGAGTAAAATGATTGTATGACAGCTTTTTATCAATGAACAAAAAGACTGAACTGAGCCTAAAGCTCTCTCTGCTTCTATAGCCACTGCCGCTCCACTTTGGGTTTAGTGCTTAGGGCAGTGGTTCCTAAACTGTGTGCCTAGGCTCCCTGGGGTGGGGAGGAATGGTGTTTCCAACGTGGTGCTATGTTGATAGTGTCACTTAGAAGCAATTTTAAATTTCGTATAGAAGCTACACAAGATTTAATATTTTAATATCAACCTGAAGTATTTCTGTCTTTACTTAAATAGTTATAACACTATTATGACTCAAAAATGTAAAAAATCGAAATTATTACGTCTTAGGGGGTGCCTTGAAAAACCCTAAGGGTGCCTCGACTGAGAAAGTTTGGGAACCACTTGCTTAGGGTCTCAGAACAGCAGGGAAAAGGGCTACCCCTTTGGGTTAGGATTCATTTTATTTTAATTTGGGGGGAGGGTTGTGTGTGTTTGTGGGTGTGGGCATCAAGTTGTTAAGGGCTGGCCCTGAGGATAGTACTATACAAAAATAAATGAATCTAAAGGTGGAATTACTGTTTCAGGACATATTTTGCCTTCTAAGGAATTTTGCACAATGTGGTGGTCTCAGCATCCTCTGTTATCATTTACATTTCTTTAAAGAAAATTTTAAAAAATTGTATATGTGCCATGGGGGAAGTTTAAGTGCCACATGTATGCTGTCGCTTAGCTACCTCGGTCTGTTTAGTAGCAGAATAAATTCTGTTATTTTGGCTATTTTCATACTTTTACTTTTATTTTTTTATTTTTATACTTTAAAAAAAAATGTATATAGATCCAAAACCAAAATAAAAACACCCAAGGGTGGTTTAGGCAAAAACAATCCAGATTCAAAACATGAAGGGAGATACAGAACTAAAACCCTAAATACTGGCCAGCGCACATCCCTAGGTAATACCTTGCTATACATCTTCTATTTAGCAAGTAAGGTAAAAAAAAAACCCACAACAACTTTTTTTAACACTAAAATCTTTCCATTTTTGTCTGTAAGTACAAGTAACTCTGTAACATGATTTCCTGCTGTGCTGAATAAATCTGCAAAGCTCGGAGGCTCCGCTATGCTGGGAATATTTGCATTTGAGAAATATTTCTAAGATCACTAGACTGTGGATGATTTGCTATGGACTTAACCTGAGACAGGTGCGATTCTGCAATCACCATTAAAAGACTCCATCTGCAGCAAATGTGCTCCGCAGATAGCTACCTGGTGCATGCTAATTCATTCTTGTAGTCCTTAGTAAAATTGAGCAAAATAATCTAGCAAATCTTTTGTATGCAGTTGGCTCATTTTTTGAACTTTCTGCATTTTTTATAATTGAGCCAGCTGTTAAATCTTCTCTAGAGGCGAAAGATCCTCTGAATCTGTGATGTATGTTATCAGTCTCGTATTCCGCTGGGTTTTAGGTTAATGCAGAAACCAAACAGCGAGGCAGACGCTGCATGTAATACAGCACCTGGTCAGTTCCATGAGGACTACCCAAACTTAAACATGGAACTACAAGTCACCTGTCAGGTGTAACAAATATAGCTGCTGGAAATAAATGCTTTTCTACCGAAAAAAGTCTTGTACCCATTTATAATAATATCCAATGATTGTCATTGTCATTGCATGTAAATGCTACATGTGCCTCAAATATTTTGTACTTGTTACTGTATATACGCATAAAACAAAAAAACAATACACACAAATTGATCATCGTGACATATATGTCACCTTTATTTATTTATTACAAATGATAGAAACTGTTCAGTATATTTGTAGATTCAGGGTTTGAATTAGCATGCACCAGGTAGCTATCTGCGGAGCACATTTGCTGCAGATGGAGTCTTTTAATGGTGATTGCAGAATCGCACCTGTCTCAGGTTAAGTCCATAATACAATGAAGTCAGAGAACATGAATAACACTTTACCTATCTGGCTTCCAAGTTCAGGAGGTGATGTGAGATACCCTACTGGGAGATTGTCTAGTATTTGCAGTCACGCAGGGTCAATTATATAAGATGTTAAAACTAGGGTTGCCGACTTACACTTTCT
>JABWIB010000189.1:12062-33243 GCA_016617825.1 Platyplectrum ornatum | reverse complement strand
TTTACTGAAAGGGTAGTTGATGAGTGGAATAGCCTCCCATCAGAAGTGGTGGAGGCTAATACTACAGAACAGTTTAAGCATGCTTGGGATAAATATAAGGGTATTGTCAAACAAAATATAGAATAAATTTGGGTTGGTATAGTTTTAAATACACAACTGGATGGGCCATGTGGCTCTTATCTGCCGTCACTTTCTATGTTTCTATGTTTCTATGTAACTACCAGTGATTTTATTATATCGCTGCTAGTTTGTGTAAAATTAGGAGGTTTGCCTGTTTTCCTTGAATTATGGGAACACTGTTCGGATTTTGGGAGACTCACGGAAATCTGGAGTCGCCAAGAAGTAGTAAAGCTTTTTGAATCCAATAGAGTTATACTGCTAATGAAAAACTGGTGATTACCCATTGTCAGGATGTGAGAGCAAAAATCTGTAAACAAAGCAAAGCAAAACTTACTTGTAATGTTTTTTTTGTAGCTACCAACATAGAGATATTTAACCTAGTTTTCTTTCTTTCTTTCTTTCTTTCTTTCTTTCTTTCTTTCTTTCTTTCTTTCTTTCTTTCTTTCTTTCTTTCATTCATTCATTCATTCATTCATTCATTCATCATGAGATGCTACCTACAGGAAAACTCCAAGTAGTGCTATATTACAGATACTACAGGTACTACAGTTAGTGGTAGCAACTGCTTGTTATTCCTCCTTGACATACCATACCAATGACATGTAGTATGAGTGTTATAAATATTTGGGGGTACCATATGTAGGTTGCTGTTACTACAACTGCCTGGATTCTCCTGGATGGGAGTAAGCACCCATACACTATAAGATATTATTACTGAGAGCAATACCATTAAGGTTTTAAAAGGATAAATGAGGCTCAACCCCTCCTGGTTGTCTAATGAACTTAACTTCATAGCGCAGCAATGGCTGACTATGAAGAAGTTAATTAGAAGGACCATCCTCAAACAAATTTGGCATAGTCAAGGTTAATGTTTTAATATATTTAACATAAAATCCCAAATTACAAATCCTGAAGATCAAACAAATGTGTTTCGTATTAGTAAAAGTGTACAAGATATTGTACTGTGGTATTATTTTCATATGCTTCTATTATACCTACAGTAAACAGTAGCCATAAATAACTTCTGTACAATTACTATACTGTCTAGCTACAAAGAGATCACACACCAATCTAAATGAGATGACTTTTGTGTTTCACCTAATTAGAAAGAAATAGTTTTTGAGCCTGAAGTGCACTCTGTAAGCTGTGCCCGGTAATATTCACTAATAATAAGGTCTCGCGCTATACCGCCACATAGTATTGTATTGATGGAGTAAATTAATAACTTTAATAGGACAAACTAACAATTTGCAGCAGACAGAAAATACCTATTAAGGGAGATATGTCTGTAATTACTCAGTTGTTTATAATGACTTACTAGCGAGCAATTCCACTTTTGTTCCTGTGTGAACAATTGATTTTTATAATTTTTTGCTCTGATTACCACAGATTGGGAATTAGAACTTCGAATGTAACTGTGGATTCAATTTCACATATGGCAAAATAAAAATGTTTAGTCATAAATTTTGCACGGCTTTAACTAGCTGTTTTATAGATTTTGCTCTCTGTTCACTTTAATAACATATGTAATAACATTAGTTATACAATTTTAATGGGTCCTAGATAATGTGTTCCTAAACTATTGATATCGGTTTATGTTAAATGAAACTATAATTAACAAATGACAAAATAATAACACAAGATTCAGGATCAAAGCAAAGAAATAAAATGGGCACCTTTGTTTCCATTTGTTACATCTCCAAAATACATATTATATTGAAATAATTTAGGTTATGATAATAATAATAATATTAATAATAATAATATTAATAATAATAAATGTGTGTAAATTAAGAACAAGAATGAGAAATAGAAAGGTGGTTTCTAGACCTGATATAAATCTGTATATGAGATTTAAGCTGCTATTTCTATAGGTGCAGCCACTTGGAATATTTGGGGGCTATGTTCTACTATTACCGAGGCTTCCTTAAATATAAACAGTATAGCGATATACACTGCTGTTATTAGTGTTACTTTGTGCCTAAGGAAGGTAAGCACGCAACAAATAGCACATGTAACAGCTGACTGCCACGTGCAATAGATAATTGGATAAGAACATGATAAATGACTTACGTTTCTGAGAGCAATATGAGCAATGCTTTTCACGTGAAAATGGTCGTCATTTGTGAGTACAGAAGACAACTAAGCTGCAGAAACAGCCTAAGTAACTAGCTCGAGGAGCCAGATAAATTGTAACATTATCCACAGTGATTGTTTCATTAGTCAGGAAAATAGACTGAAGAAGAGTTTTAAGCTGCGAGAGAACATACAAGAGAGAACAGCTGCTACAATGTTTATAGCAATATAAGAAATAGGAGATTTGAAGATATTGGTAAATTTAGAAATAATAAATGCATAAATAATACAAACACAATGCATGTAGGGCTCTCGAGATGACAATGGAAGAAATAAGAAACGGCAGAATGGGGGTGGAACGTAAAGCCCCAACGTCTGGCTAATCAAAGCTTTTATAGGATTACTAGGGATAGGGTGGGACTTGTCATCATTTAGTCTAGCCCATCTTAGGTCCATGAAATGACTTGCCTCAAGCCCAGATGCGGGAGCCAGCTCTCATGGGATTCCAGAAGCAATGCTTAAAATTCTGGCATCTCGCAGATGAGTTTAAAGGAAAATTATAGACATAAAGGCTACAGCTGTTTTCCCGTTTTGACTCTCCTGTCCTATATAGACTAAGAAAACCACAATGATAACACATTGATTTGTCTCTGCTTTGTTTTGTATAGGAGCAGATGGGTTGTGAATTTCAAAAGGTGCAAAAGATCTTAGCTCTTCTCAGTTTTTAATTTAATAGGATTTCTGGTGCTTAGTGGAGATCTTATTTTAATAGTTAGGACTAACCTGTTCATGTGCGGATAACCTCTACATTATTGGTTATTACTAGGTCCAGAATAGTCTGGTTTTTAGTTGGCTCTTCTACTACTTGGGACATAAAATGGTTTAGTGTATTAAAAAACCTGTTTCCCTAATTGTATTGTCTCCGTACTCCAGTCTATGTCTGGTGACACTTATACTTGAAGGTACTTACTATGCTCTGTGACTTGGGAGATGGTCAATACTATTGTATTGCGAATTGTTGTATTGCATAATTGACTATACATAACCCACCTACACTATACAGTATATTTGCAGGGTTCTTATCTACGATTCTTTATTATGTGCTAACCCTGCTTACTTTATTTAATCCCACCTATAGTTAATGGTGTCCATTGCAGAGTTTTGTCTATGGCTATTATGAATTCCCAATCTTCCACTGTGTTATCATCTCCATGTTTGCCCATGCTCAAGTAAATAAGTCTACAGCTGGTGACATTGCTTAACAAGTAGCTTACCATGTAGCACAGAACAAGTGTGTGCAATTACATAGGTTTATTTTGCATCTCATGTTATTAAGAAGATCTAAGGGATCAACACAGGTTGAGTCTCTAGAACCAACAATGAATTCAGATGACTACAGAATAACAGCAGGGTTGGCGCTAGCATTAGGACAGCTGTGACACAGTTGACAATAAAAGTTACTATATAGATATACACATAAGGATATATAGATACATCTATACACACAGAATCCAGTCAGTTTTTCATAACACATGTAAATCACACACACACACACACATATATATATATATATATATATATATATATATATATATATGATTTGTTGAATAATTGTGACAGCCCTTATTCCTAAAGGCTACTATATCTCGATTTGTCACACGAAGACCAATTGCTATTTTGCTGATTTAGATGTGTTATGATGTAAAAAAGTCTACATAAAAGTTCAAATGAAACAAAAAACAAGTGGAAGAGACAATACAATGTTTCCCACAAAATGATCTTCCGGATTTTTCTTTTTACTTTTAATAGAAAACATAATGTGTTACAGAAAAAAACGTTTTGCTTTATCATAACTAAGTATATATGCTTTAGCATTAAGAAGTATATACATGCATACAGCCATATGAGTGTTTGGAAAAATGAAGTAATACATGAGGTTTCCCAAATGATCGATTATTATTGTGCTGTATCGTGTTTGTCTTAAACTCGCCCTCTTATTCCATGCAGGCATATTCTCTTGGACTTACTGATGCTCAGATTTACACATGGACAGATGGTCTCAGGAGGAAGGACTGGCATGACTATGACAGCATTCAGAAGGACACGCTGCGCTCAGGTAGGGAAATGCATGGCATTTTCATTTAAGTGGAATAAGCATTGGTCTATTAAGCATTAAACGTTAGGCTTACTAGTAAAAAAAAATCCTCTCTCCTCACTTAGTATGCTCCGTAAGTGTACAGATAAGCTCAATTCACTTGAGAGAAAAGCAGTGGCGGGTTAAAGGCAAACACAGCCACAGAGCAGGTTTATTCAAGTTTTACTAATTAATTGTAATCTAGCTGCAATCTGTGGATTTGGTTCTATTCATAGAATCAGCATTAATTCCATATGACAATATATGTAATAAGTAGTAGAATTTAAGTATTACAAGTGTATAATCAGTACATTCGATCATCATTTGTATCTCGTATAAATATAATAGAATATATCTGTAGAGAATATGGTTAATGTTCAAATTTTGTAAGGACTTTGCAATATTCATTAATTCTGTATAAATGTTATTATCCTTCAAATCCTTCAAAAACTTCTTGTACTGCAACCAGCTACCAGTATTTTGTCCTTTCACTGTTTAATTATGCATAGCTGTTTTTATGCATTTGTGATTATAGCTTTAGGATTGCCAACTATTGCAAGCCTGGAACTTTAATATTTACAGCATGTACCTTTCTTGCAATCCTTCCCCCGTGAGGTCAGGACCTGTCGCGTAACACTTTTGTACATTCTCCTGACATTGCTGCAATTAGCATAGACTATCCCAACCCAAACTATACCAACCTAAACTGAAATAGAAGGGTGAAGGGAAGGAAACTTGGGATCTGATTCAGCGTATCTGGCGGTCGCACGCTGCAAAAGCGCAGCTCTGAATACAGCGCAGGGAGAGGGGCATGCCGTATGCCCCACATCCCTGCGCTCATAGAAAAAACGCACAGGCTCCGGATGCTGCTATTGTGTGCTCGCAGCATTTAATGCCGGCTTTCAAGAATGTAAAATAAATAAATAAAAAATGTAAAATAATGTTTAAAAAAAAACACACACACGCATTGTAAATAATAAAATAATATTTATTATATTTTTAAAAAAAACTTTTTTTAAACACTAAATGAGGCAGGTAATTGTCCATAGGACATTACCTGCCTCTCTGTGGCTGCGATACGCCTGCACCATGTCCAGACATGGTGCAGGCTGCGCTACCAATTAGCAGGGCTTAGTCCTGCAAAAAGTGAATATGTAAATGAGAAAAGGGGCGTGGAACGTGCCATTCAGAGCCGATCTGCGCATGCGCATGGCTGAATTAGCTCCCTGATCACTTTGAGGTAATATTTATTTTACTCTTAAATAACCACACCCTGTTTATAAAAGCTAACACGTTTATTTGAATGAGGGTCCTTATGAGCAACCCCGACACTGACTTGTGTTAGTTGCAAAACAGTTTTAAAATCTGGAATAACAAAACTTTTCATACATAACAAAATTCATATTTTACACACACAAATCCTGCAGACAAATATTTAAACTTTTAGCTTGGGTCAACAATTCTTAAATAAATATAAATAAAGTTCAACATTTCAAAACCAAGTTTCTTCACCATAGTCTGTATGACAATCAGCTTTTCAACCCGTACAGAGAACTTCCCCGACCACACCATGGGACAGGACTTGGTCGCAAATAGGGTATATTAAACAACAGCTCACTTTCTGTTCTCTCCTTCGCCCTAATGTTGTCTTATCTAACCTCTCAACAGTGACATCACAGTCGCTCATGCTCACACCCCACATCCACTCGACAGAGTAAACTCCAGGATATCCACCGTCATAACCAAGGGACATCCGTCAGAAACAAAGGCCTCTGGGGAGTCACTTGTCCAGAAGGTTGCCAATCTGTGTCACTGTCTGGCATGAACCGTAGGTGGCTGCGGTATAAGACCAATAATCATGTCCTCCTCATCGGTGGACGAGGAACTTGCGGTTTTCTCCCAGTTAGTCAGCTCTTCAACCTCTGATGCTGTCAATATATAACCGTTTTCAGCCACGACCCAGCTGCGTCCCACACATTTACAGTAATGCAGTCTTTCACAGTGTGTAGAACAGTGTAAAATCTTCCTCCCCAGTCTTCTAACTCTCTTAGTTCGTCTGGACCCAACATGTACCAGTAGTCCCAGTTCATCCTGGTGCATGGCTATGATCATCTCTGCTATGCAATCTCGCCAGCCACTTCTGTATGTGCCTCTCCACACATGCACAACCTTTTCGGCGGTTACTTCTATCTCGCGGCGCTCTTGTTACCAATTGCAGTTCCTCAATGTTTCATACCGCCACATTTGGGTCAGAGTTCCCTGCTACATCAACGTCTCACTCTAGCTTAGCTGTACTGTTTCACATATTGCACTGCTACTTCATTAGTATTAGGTGCGTCAGACACCACCCCATATTCGGATTCCATCTCAGTCCTCGGGGCTATTGGACAAACTAACCCTAGACTCTTCACTTTCTGCCATAGTCGAGAACGGTAGCTCGCTAGTGGTCACAAACTCTGCCATGTTCAGTTTCTCTGTGTTACCCCTCAGTGATTTCTCTGCGTCAGGATGGCACCATGCACTCAAGTCAAGATGAATTTTTAGAGCAGTCAAATGAATTGTATTCATTGCATGCAGTGAGAATATTTATCTATTAAACACATACTAACCGGCTTAACTTTAAACTGTAATGTAGACATTTTCTAAGGAACATCATCTCTAAACTCTGTTTGCAGCAGATGAAATTTCTCCTCTACTGCGATTCAAATTGGCTTAATCCAGGAGTACGTTCCAGGCCCTGCGTCCTTATAACACTTCCATTTCCATGTTGTGCGGAATGCAACTGTCAGCCATTAAGGAATATTGAAATTGAAAATCTTGCTTGATCAGTGCATCTTCTGCCCTGCTTAATGTCTGTCTGCATTTTACCAAATGAACATTAGACATGTTTGCTAGTTTGAAGGGAAAACAAAATGAATATCAAAGTCAGTTTTGCTTTTGAAGATAGGCATCCAGCTTAGACTGTTTTCTTTATTTCTCATTAAGATTATGTTAATACTGCCTCTAACACTACTGTCAGTGAATGGATATTCTAAATGAATGCCTGTTTAACCTTGTCATTTACCACTGGAAAGAAAGGCAGCCTACATTGTAGAGGAGTTCTGTGGCGGAAATGTGGACTGGACGCAAAATAGTGTGTACATTTCCACTGATATATTTTTAGATCATTATTACTATACCAGGAATAATTTTCTACCTTCTTTCCTCTTATTTTAAAACTATTTTTGTAGTAGTACAAAATGTATAATACAGACAGACCTAAAAACAGCAGACAAATGGGCAAAAGGCAGAGAATATTGGAATAATTGAACCAGGGCTCGAAATGGGGGTGTATACGGGGGTATGACATACCGGCACTTCTCCCACTGTTGTAATGGAAAAATTAAAAATCTCCATTGACTTCCATTATTTTCTATGTTTCCATACCGCCACTTCTGAATGTCCATACCCCCACTTCTAAATTTCCACTTCAACCACTGAATTGAACATTTAAAATAATAAAGTATTGTGAAGAGTAACAGTGGTGCTGATGAATCTGAGATAGCTCCTCTGCAATGTATGCAGGATCCATATTCTCACTTAAAGTCCATATACAATAGAGTTTAGCAGTATTTTTGTTTTGCATTTAGAATAGCCATTGTGCTGAAGAAATGAATGGTTTCTCTGACATTAGGCTCAGCTTGGTTAAGTTCACCACCTCCATTATTCTTGCTGGTGATAGTCATGCTTTGTAGATTTGATGGGGCATTGTATAGTGTTACAAACAGGGCTAAAAGTATACGGGGGCATGCTAAAACCTTCTCTCAACCAATTTCATTGAAATACTATAAAACTAACATTTGTACAAGTATTGTAGACAATTAAATTACACAGTGCTCAAAGTGGGTTCGTATACATCTGTATAATGTACTGGAACCTTTTTGCCTGCTAAGCCCTGACTAGACCTCTCCAGACTGGTGGAGAACATTTATCAAAACACTTGCGAGTCCACAGGGGACAGTGCTTATCTCCATAACCCACAATGAATACATTGTGAATAAAGATATTGTGGCAATAGTTACTGCATAATGCTTTGTGATAATGTATTGGTAAGACTGCAAATATGTAATGATAAATATTGCAGACAAAGGGAACACTTTTGTTGTCTGTACTGGGGTCTATAAACAAATAACAATGTTTCACTATTCTTTGTAGAAATAATTGAAATACTAGCACAATGCTCATCATGTACACCTTGGTTCTGGAGGTTAATATATGTATGCCATTAATAATGAATCTGTTTACTCTAAGTTCCTGTCTATTGTGGTAACTTTCATATTACATTTTAGTCAACCTCCAGTTGTGCATGCCACAAGGCAGAATTGACTATGTTCCAATGCATAGGCGTTAGAAATAAAGTGCCTCCCCATCATTGTGAGGGCAGGGTGCACCCTGCATTCTGTATGACTGTGCACTCCCTGCTTCTTCTCTGTAACGCTGGCCAGTCTGTTACACTGACTCCACACACTGTGACCGGCTCTGCAGCTCCTCTGTTTGATTGTGTAAAGTATTAGCTGATCCTGTTACTGCTGACAGCACTTTACAGTAGCTAACAGATAAGCTGCAGAGCCGGTCATGCTGATGATCGACATGGCTCTCTGTACCCAGGCCCAGTGCTAGGTATCTGGGCACCCTGGGTGATACCTAGCACCACCCTTTCTCCCTCCATCCCCAGTTCATAAAGAAGAGGGAAGACGCCACTGTTCTATAAAGAAGCAGTAGGCACTCTCACAGGCTGGATAATATATATGTAAATGGAGACAGCGAGGGGGTACTTTTGTCACCCTTCACAGGCCCGACCCTCTAAGCGATCACTTAAGATGGCCTAATGGTAGCACCGGCCCTGTCTCTACCCCTCCCCTCCACTTTTCTTTTTCAATCCTTCCTCTCCTCCACCCCTCCTGCACATTTACATTTTAAATTATTATTATTATTATTATTTTAATGCTTTTATATAATGTGCAATAAATGAACAAATGGCGGCTTTTATTTCATACACCATATATACATGTTTCCTAAAATTCTAAAAATAAAATAAAAACACACTAAAAGCAAAGTGTTGGATGAAAATAGCTGCCCAATTCGTTACAATGTCCATCCAGCCATCTAGGCAGCATTCAGTATGCTTGTTTTGATGTTCACTTTCCTTTTTAATCCTGGAACATTTCCCAAGACCCCAGTTCAATATACATACTGTCATTTATATCAGCGCTGCAATCTAATTCCCAGAGCCCTGTAATTCTTCTATCTACCATTCCACCAAAGGCTAGCTTCCTTTCTGTTATGTTAGGATTAGGGCTGTCACTGCTAATTAAAGACACATCCACTTTATTACCTACAGTTCTTCCATTGTAAAGACTGTGCCTTAAAGAAAAATAAGGCAATTACCGAATAAATAATGCTCAAATGATAATAGTGTTTCCGTTTTTTGTTTATATTATGTGTACTCTTTATTGTATTGCAACATATGCACAATTTAATGTGTACAATTCATTTCTATGTAAACCTGTATTATATATTTTTGGTGTATATAATGTTAATTCAAGCTGCATTCAGACTATAATATTTCTGCAGTTTTACATAAGGATCATGTTTGCTTTACTCTCTCTTCTACTGTGAGTTAAGATTACTCAGTGAGCTGTAAAAAACAAGGGAGTTTATGTACAATGCAGATTGTATTCCACTGGGAAATGAGTTGAGACGAAAATCTACACAGCATGAACGCGAATCCCCATTGTTTTGTTTTCTGTTTGTTAGGGGACCATGTTTCCCAACAGCGAAAAAAATCACTAAATAACCTCATATGGTATAATAGCAGATGCAGTCTTAATTAATTCTGTTCAATGCAAGTCTCCGGAAATGGATCGGAAAAATCCAGCTAATTAATTCTGGAACTGAAGTTGATGCATCTGACCAATATATGGAGACCTCTTGCTAATGTGGTTTAACAACATTAATTAAGGGTCATTTATAACACACTAATTATAAATTGTAGTAAGATTTTTACATTATAATTAAAAATGTGTAACACAAATGACTAGCTATGAATTACTAAGTGCTTCCAAAAAAAATGGGAACAGTATGAAGGAATCTGTATTCAGTGGATATTATTTCCTTTAAAGGTAATGAATAAAGTTATTGTGTAAAGTACAGAGGAGCCCTGCGTGGGTTTGGAGAATTTCTGCAGTACTCGAAAAAAAATGAAACCACAATGGGACCTCTGTCAATATTCACCGTCTTTTACATACGGGGAAGGAAAAATACAATAAACCTCAAAGTACAAAAGAAAAACAAAAACATGATAATAGAGGGGAGAGGAGCAAAGGGAATCAGGAATGGAGGGTACAAGACAATTGTTTACAGGCGGGTATGCAGGCAATGAGGCTAGCGGAGTCTGCGGTACTCTTATATGTGGAATTTGTTACTTCTTACCATTACACATGATTGAACCCCCACTACCTGTGCAATGCTGGGGTCTTTAGCACTGTAAATCATCTATATATAATCTGATTCAGTGTATATACTGGTAGGAAAAATAATTATTATTTTTAATGAAATTCTTTCCCTGATTGTTGTGTCAAAGGGGGTTTGGTTTGGACAAAGCAGGGATAGAAATTGGGTGGATCCAGGGTGGGACTAATTTGTCACTTTTTAGAACTCCTAAATATAGAGAGATATTAATCAAGATGCTGAAACCAAGTCCTGAATGGACAAAACTTAAGATATACAGGTAGTGAGGCATTCAGGATCACTGCACACAGTTTAGGAGAAATTCCTTAAGAAGAAAAAATATGGGGAACCCAAATAAGAACAACCTTTAGCACCATCTCTTGGATTGTAACATTACACCTTGTACAATTAGTATAATGCAAAGTTTTTCATTTACTGTTTCCATTCTCAAGCCTCATCTGACCCAATCCAATACATGTAAACAGTTGAAGATCTTATGTATATACTGTTGATGTACTTCCTCATACTATATATTTATCTGTAATTGTTCTTATGCTTAACATTTACTATCAGTGCTGATATTATGCACATGCTTGCATATGTTAATCTGTGTGGGAGTTCCATAACTGAAATAGCTTGTATAAATCACAATGGAGGGAATAATAAAAGGGAGGATTATACTGTTATAAGCACAATTACTAAATACAAGTGGCATGTAAATGGTGCTTCTAAATAATTACAGTTTCAACCCATGCACTTAAAGTCTATTAAAGTATTTGCATAAAAAACATCTCCTTGTAATATACTATTTTATTATAACAGCAGTCTTCAGAAAACAAAGTGACAGTTATCTATAGACTTATAGAAAACAAAACTCTTAAAGATTTTATACATATTAAATAATTAGTTAATGTGCTGTAATCCCTATAAAAACATGAGGCTAGGTGGTGCTCTGGCAAAGCTCAACAAGAGAAGAAATAAATATATGGGATTCTAACAATAGAAAGGGCAAGTAGTGTGGTCCCTGGCAAGTGTACCCTGGAGTGTCTAAATATGGGTTCCCTAACATTTTACCTCTGGAAACATATCATCTGGAACCTGGTAAGCACAAACTATATTGTTCTTCATCAAGAACAATATATTTGTACCCAGCATTAGTTTCAGAAGTCCATTGGCTCTTCAGAGGTTGCACAGGTTGCAGATGGTTGGATCCAGACCAATGTCCTGGGAAAGGAGTGTTTATGATTTTGCTTGAAATAATGAAAAATGTTCAAGACTGTTATGTATTATTATCTGTAGCTGACAGTCAGCATTATTATGAAAATGAATTATACGGAATGCTTGTGTCATGAATAGTGGCTACCTTCAACTGTTCTTTTTGTGACGTTGCCAGAAATACAGATTGAGTTTTGCATATTTATTAATAGTTCAAATGACACTGGCATACAGTCTCACAGTACGAGAAACGTTTTATAAAATTGCCCAGCACTATATTAAAAAGCAATTGATTTGTTTCTATTGAAATGTCTGTTAGTGTTTTAAAAGGAACCCTTTTAAAAAGTCTTAGATCGAACATAATGGAGCTTAAGTGATTAGTTAAGGGAACATAATATGATGATTTATCGTAACTGTAATCAGGCGTGAAAATTGGAAGACATTAGCTTACTGCTCATTTTCTGTATAGGGGCAGGGGTGGAGCACAAGGCATTTTCTGCTTCCTGTAAATGTGTGTTCTATATACTTCTTTTATGATAATTAAGACAGTTTAATCCAATACTAATTTGCAATTAGCATTAGTTTCTATGGGCCAGCATATTTATGGAATGAAACCAACGTTGAACTGGATAGCTTTAATGCAGAGTGTACATGTGACAATCCAGCCTATGAAATCAACTAAAGACTAAAGCAATGTTCTGTAACATAAGGCTCTACAAGTGTGTGTTGGGGTAGTTTTTTGGGAGTTTTTCTTTATAAGACATGTTCAAAATAAAACACTAATAATGGGCTGTAGTCTGATATTTTGTAATAAGCTCGAATTGGGGGTGTATACGGGGGTATGCCATACCGGCACTTCTCCCACTGATAGTAATAGAAAAGTTTTAAATCTCCATTGACTTCCATTATTTTCTATGTTTTTATACCGCCACTTCTGAATGTCCATACCGCCACTTCTAAATTTCCACTTTGACAACTGGTAATAAGTACAAGGAGGATTGAGGTTTGAGTTTAAACTCCCTGGTTGTGACCTACATAGGTGTACAACTGAGACTGCTAATATATGGTGAGTGGGGAGAGGAGCCTTCCCTCACATCCCTAGAGTATAAAAGGGGATATTCCCAGTGTGAGGTCTCCTTTTTTATTGTGAAATTTGTCCACTGTCCCATCCCTATTGTCCGGATTATGTAGTGGTAGAAATAGCAAGTAGGCAGTGTTTTGCACCCGTATTTCTCTATAGTCATGGGTAGGTAGTTTACCTGTCCCTGAGGATTGTCTGATTAGCAGGCAAACTTAGCAATTATTTTCCAAGTTGTTGTATGAGGTGTTTTAGAATGAACTGGTGTGGTTTGATGTTTTCTTAGAAATAGTATTGGAAAAAGTATTGGAGTTCATGGGTGTAGGTCTCAGCCATAGGAAGCTTAATATTTTACAATGTTCAAACTGTACGCCTACCAATGGCTACTTTAATTCCAACAAAGAAATGTTGCAGTATATTTTAAGAAGGTTTTGTGACTTATATATGACTTAAATATAGTTTTGTCGCCCACTATTGGTCATGGAAAGGGGAATGCAGCATGGCTGCCCCCTTTCCCTGCTCTTGTTCAACCTCTCTTTCAAATTCTGCACTCTTCTCCGACTTTTCCAGAAATTGCTGTGAGTCACGAAGTGGTCAAGATCTCCTATTTCGCAGATTACTTGCTTCTGTATGTCTCTAAGGGGTATATTTACTAAGCAGGGAGATTGCAGTGAAATTCGAATTTGGGGAAGTTGCCCATGGCAACTAATCAGATTTGAGTTCACATTCTCCAGAGTGTAAAATGAAACTGAGAGCTCAAATCTGATTGGTTGCCATGGGCAACTTCCCCAAATTCGAATTTCACTGCAATCTCCCTGCTTAGTAAATATACCCCTAAGTCTCACTCTTCTTGCTACTTACATTATGGGCACCCTGCGTGTCCTCGGCCTGGTATCCAGTTTTATGATCAATATGACCAAGTCGGTAGCAATGAGGCTGGGTGCCAGGTGGAGAGGTCCAATAGTGTGTCCTCAATTCCGATTTAACTGGACAAACTGGTAGGCAGGTGGACATCGAGACAGTCACCCAAAAATGCGGCTGTTCCCACCCCAGTTTTGGGTAAGAGGTAACATCTCCACTTTTCCACAGATAGTTTACTTTCACTTCTGCTATGTGTTGGAGCTCCTTCACATTGCATTCAAGTTTGTATATAACATCTCAGGGAAGAGATACAAAAATTAAGTCTGAAGTAAATTATTAAAAGTTAACTTTTATTAGTATTTTATTAAAACCAAAAGTAAAGTATAGAAAGGAAATGCAAGAGTTAAATCTCAGTCCACCACCACTAAAGTGCTTTAATATAAGGTTTTTAAACATGTGTAGGCAGTGTGTGCAGACGTCTCTGCAGTTCACACTGCATTCTAACATTCAGGAAAGGGATATGGGTAATTGCAAAATACCCTCCCTGCTGTACTGTAACAGCCGGGTGCGAGCAAAACGGCTCCCCTTACATTCTCTGCCCGGTCTGTTTAATTACCATTCAGCATTACTACAGTACTCCTTTGCTTGGTGAGGATGATCTGAAATTATTTAACACCTAATTCATATACAGGCGGTAGGGACTGCTGAACACCGACACGTGTTTTGCAGTGCGCTTTTTCAGGAGACTCAATGTGGAACTTGATACACTGAGTTTGTAGGAAGCATTTTGCATATCTTATGGTCTGTGTTACATGCCTGCAGTCAGGCAACATTGGTCATAACTTGCTAGCGGTGCATTTGTATCTCTTGATAGTCCCTGTTATTCTCCTATTTTGCTTCCTCTGCTTACCTTTCTCCTGCTTACCCATCAGAGAGATAGCAAAAACATTAGGTGTGGCCAACTTTTTAAAAAGAAAGAACGCACCGGAGACAACAGTTGGCCAAATCAAGAACACTCTTCAGGAGTTAGGTGTATATGTGTCAAAGTCAACAGTTAAGAGAAGACTTAAAAAGAGTGAATATAGAGGGTTCACTGCAAGGTGTAAATCTTTTGTGAGCAACAAAAATAGGAAGACTAGATTAGAGTTTGCCAAACAACATCTACAAAAGCCATTACAGTTCTGGAACAACATCCTTTGGACAGTTGAGACAAAGATCAACTTGTACCAGAGTGATGGGAAGAGAAGAGTAAGGAGAAGGAAAGTAATTGCTCATGATACAAAACCACCTCATCAGTGAAGCATGGTGGTGGTACTGCCATGGCGTGGGCATGTATGGCTGCCAATGGAACTGGTTCCCTTTTGTTTGTTGATGATATGACTGCGGACAAAAGCAGCTAGATGAATTCTGAAGTGTTTCAGTTAGTATAATCTGCTCATATTCAGTCAAATGCCTCAGAACTTATTGCAGATGACCACAAGCATACTGCAAAAGCAACCAAAGGGAAAATGCCCGAAGAATTGAAGAACATTTGCAGTAGAGGCCTGGCAGAACATCACCAGGGATTTCTGCTTAATACAAGGCTGAGAAAAAGTCCAGTGTTAGTATAATATCTGTCCCTGTTCCTTTTTTATTGTTTGTGATTGTTGATTATTTTTTCAGTTGATTCATGTAGTGAAGAGATGTTGGGGTATATTTGCTAAGCGGTGAGATTGCAGTGAGATTGGAAAGTGGGGATGTTGCCCATAGCAACCAATCAGATTCAGGCTCTAAATTTTATTTCACACACTGAAGAATTTACAATCTCACCACTTAGCAAATATGCCCCGTGGTGTATTGTTCATATTTTTTGTTTATTTCAAAGACCTAAAAAAGGTTCATATCATAGGAACATCAAAAACAGAAATACACTTGTATGGTGGTAACATTATGAATAGCATCACGTAAAATAAGAATGGGTGAAACATCAATCAAGGGCTCTTAGTCTGTCAAATGAGATCAATAGATTGTCTCCGTATCATGTAGGATTTGACTTTGTAATTCTAAATATATTGTGCTCATGATGCAGTATTATATACAGCAATATGTTACATTTGTATACATCACAATATATTCAATATATATCTTTTGTTAGAAATTACATCTCATGGTAATGTGGATTTACTGCTGTTCTCCTTCCTCCCTCATCTGTTTAATGGGTGTGGCATGTGTGAGATATAGAGGAACTGGAGAAGAGCCCAGCGGCAGTCTGTTATGGTTACTGATCCTGTTAATAACTCCACGTATATATCTATGGCTCTGTCTTCAGTTTACTTTCTTTATAGAGATGAAAGAAAACAGAAGGCACTGTTATTGCTGCAGAAAAAAAATCAGTGCTCTAGACATCACCAACAATTACCAGATGGATAAATATTAATATATAACAATGATGCCTATATCAAGATTGTCACGATCCTAGTCAATCCTGACTAGTATATTGCTAGCCCTCACTAGCACATATAACATTATGGCATGCCACTGAAAGTAAGATATACTGTGTGCATTATTGTACTTAAATTAAGTTATAACTAGAACATATTCAGGATGAGAAAAATAGAATATACTTTACAGAGTATGTAATTCCTTAGATAAACGCTAACACATTTACCATAAGCGTTGTATTGGAAAATACGACATTTCCTTTACTGTTTTCATTGACAGATTGACATTCTTAGAGCTGACAAGGAATTCTTATCATTCCAGTTCAGTAAAAGATTGTGATGCCGTAACAGAGAAAGAGCTGAACAGAATAGGATATGTAGACTTTTCCACTTACTGGTTGCTATTATCAGCTCTGTGTAACAGTCTACTGCTTGTCTGTGCTATCATTAAATGAAAAAGAATTCTAGTGGATACTGCTCTTTGGTGATAAGTAGCTGCACCGGAAAAAAGCAGTTGAGGAACTGAATAAGAAACTCGTAATTTCAGAGAGGCACAATGTTTATTGAATTAATAAGGCAGATGAAGATTTGAATTCCTGCCATTGGTCTCTGTGCATGCTTTGTAAGGTATGTAATAATGCATTTATATTGCAAATAGGGCCGTTATGATCGTGCTATAATATCTACATAAAGAATTTCATATCCTTCCATCTGGGCCTTTAAGCAATTTCATGCGCTGTTGCATTAAAAAGTTTCCAGTCTAGGTGCTGGATGGAATTTAGGACACTGCCATTGAAGCAGTGGGTTCTGGTATGTTTCATACAGTAATATTTTGGGAAAATGGGAGAATACTATCTTCCTGATTAAAAGTTTAGACACAAAAAAATACTGTTAAATCATAGTGTCCCTGAATTTGCCAACAGCTCTCTTTGTTAGCAACAGACATCCGATATAGATATATTTTGTTAATACTCATCCTAATGTTGGGGTCTGGCTTGACTCATTTGCAGAAATACTCGTTTACTGTACATTGAGTACTTGTAACTCCTTTCTAAAACATAATCACTTTCTGGATTTATGCAGTGTACAGGCAGATGCATAACTCAACATTTTCCAAGCTCTCAGCTCCACCTAAACACATTCAGCTCCAGCCATCTACACCTGACTGTGCTTAAGCACTGCCCTCTTTCCGTTCCTTGCAGGGTAAAATAAAATGAAAAATAAAATATGCTGGTTCTAGTGTGAATCAGCCTTAGAAATGAAATACATTATTTTTGTCCATATTAGGTGTCTTTTACAAATTAGTCAGAATGCAAATTGCTTTGATGTTTCATTTATTCACCTAAATAATTACTGCACTTTAAATGATTAAGTAAATAACACTGTAACGTGCAACCCATTCAGTATTGTGTTACAATATTTGGAGAGATCGCTTAAATCGTATCATGTCACATAGATTGTTGTGAATTATGTCAAAAACATGCCTAGCATACATTTCTCCATAGTAGCTGCAAATATACAGCAGGCATGGAATGTATAATGTACTTACAATCACATTCGATCCTAATAAAATACAAGGGGAGAGAGAGGATTTGATATAATTGTGCTTACTCCGAATCTGTGTAAGACAATAAAAATCTTCCTTTCAGTGCTAAATTCATGACAAAATAATGTCATTTAATTTGATCTAGTAACTGCAGGATAGAACAGATTTGCTTGTGACAGTCATTTGTGGCCTCATTTACAATAATATAATATCCTCTCAGAGATGGAAGTCATTTGAACTCTTCAATATTTTCCGACCAGCTCCTAAAATATCAGTTGTTAATAAGAAATGAAAACTTAATGAAACATTCAAGATTTTCTGTGTTCATAAATGATTGCTCTTTTTAACTATTCATTTCCTGCCCATGTATAATAGAAATGTGTGAATCAAATGTTGTACAATTTATAGAATTATTATTTTTCTTTAAAATATGTAATTATTTCAAAAGTATAGTTAAATTACTAAAAGAGGAATTATATAGTAGTCACAAATGCATATATTCTCATATGTTTAGCAAATCAAGAAATAAACACAATGTATACAAACATAGTTGTAGTAACATAGTTGTTGAGATTGAAAAAAAACATCAGTCCATCACGTTCAACTGATTTTGGATCTGCTAATTGAAGTTGTTCCAGTTTAAATACACAAGAACTTCCTCTTGACTAGGGTAATAATTTACTTTACAATTATAACATTTGGATCTCCTTTCGATCCTAATTTTTTAATTGAAGTTGTTCCAGATGTTCCAGTTTATAATTGAAGTTGATCCAGTTTAATTTACAAGAGCTCCCTCCTGACTAAGGGAATAAATAACTTACTAGTCATAACCTTGGATACCCTTTACCTCTTAAATTTGGTATAACCCCTTCTTAAATACATCTATTGATCCTGCCATCACAACCTTCTATGGCAATAAATTCCATATCTTCACTGCTCTTACTGTAAAGAAGCCTTTCCTCTGCTGGTTGTAAAACTCCTTTCTTCTAATCTTAGCGGGCGACCACGTGTCCTCTGTACAGTTCTAGGAGTAAACACTTACCTCTTTGCAGCTCCTCTTTGACGATATATGCTGTCAGACACTATCATGGACACATCCAATATCATGGACACATCTTTGTATGTCATCACCTTTTCTACTCTGCATCGCGGAACTGACTGGGGTCTGAACCAATACATAGCAACCAGGACGCCAGCCAGGTCTTCTCGTAGCTGGGACTCTCGATGTCAGTGATTGGAGAAGCAGCCCTCTAAATAATAGGCAACCCTTGGCTTGCTGCTATAGTTATAGCTTTTCATCAGGGTTTACCTGCTACCTTAGATTTCTGCTAGTACAGAGGTTCATGGAGACTTGAACCACTGTCTTGTGGCACTAGGGCAACTGGTCAAGGTTGTACGCAGGTATTATAGCCACCAAGAATAATTCTGGGCCCCAGTACAGCAACTTTCTTGTATGTAATTAGAAGTAAATTTGTACCTCTCATTTTTAGTTTCCTGTACTGTGTATTGCAACAATTGACTACCAGATTTCTATCTTTGACCATTAGTATATATGTACTTGCTGTACAATGGACTATATCCTCATATCAGATTCTTAATGATTGGATTTTCCAGCAATATGGGAACTTCCAACCACTCTCCTCGGACGTCTGGGACTCATTGCTAATTGAATTTTCCTATTCCTGCCAATATACAATTCAATGAGTGTGGAAGCCTGCAGAGTAGGAGAGGGCACATTCTTAAAGTACGTTGTAATACCAAGACACACCAATGCCAATTACAATCCAGTCCCTCTCTCAAAAAGGTGTCAGAAGAGACAATTTACTAAAGACTCTGGATGGATCAGAATGGAGACTTGCAGTAGCTGATCAGTTATGTAAATTGTCTGCACTGTCTCCACTTAACATGACAACAGTGTCGAAATTAGAATTGCGCATGAGGGATAAACCCAAGCCCTACTGTACAATCTACATAGGATCGCCATCCACTCCTGCTTGAAGATGAAAAGCACTTCATTAAGGTGTGAAATGCAGACTGTGAGCATGTGCGGAAATGAAACACTCACTGCGAGCAAAAATGCCCCTTTATAGGGGTCTGAATTTTGGCCACTGTGTATGTGGACAGTCTAATAATAAATGTATTATTTTTTATTGTGTTTTTTTGTTGAAATTATAGGGGAGTACCATGGCAAACATATAGCTGTTGCTACTGTACACTATTGCCAATGATACCATATACAGTAGTGTCAGCTGTATCACAGTCAAAGTTTTTGATTGCCTTAGCAACTGTAAACAATATGACCATGGTCTAGCAAGGCCATATGGGCCCATTGAATTCCTCTGTTTATCCATTGTGGTAAACTAAACAAATTGCCAAATGTGGACAAATGGCAAATAGTCATAATTTTACTTTTTTAACACCAAATAAACACCAAATAAAGCAAACAACAATGTGCACAGTATGTATAGTTATTGTATAGTTATTTAATAAGACTAGCAATTAAACCTTTCTAGAATTAGTTGAATAGAGCATCTTCTTCAAAAAATAGCTGAAAAAGTCAGAAACATTTTTCAGCAGATAGAGGATAATGGATCTAGCATTAAGAAGGCATGTACAGTACAAGGAAATTGAAAAATCAATAAAGGAAAAGGTAGAGGTGGTTTGTAATAAGAAAGTGAAGCTAAGAATAACTGCCATGAAAAGGCATGTTAGGTTAAATGATGAAAGAACGTATCAAGTAGTGGAGGCTTGATACACGATTGGATTAAGCCTTGAGGTTAATAATGTTAAACTTATGTTGTTAAAGTACATATACAAAAAAATATCACAAACTCTTGGATGAATTATTTTTTTCCTTCTCTGTTACTGTTCAGACAGATAAAATGCAATATATATATATATATATATATATATATATATATATATAACAAGATTGGATATAAACAATTGGATTGGACAATTGGATATAAACCCACCCAAAATGTATTTAAGGTTGTAATCAGATTCTATTGGTTCACTTTGTACTCAACTCAAGCCCTGTTCCTTACCAGTGGACTACAATTGTACAATCCTTATCCTATGAAATTAGACACTAAAGCTGGCCATACACTATAAGATAAATTGTTCCAATCTGAAGAGTGGGCAAAACCATGTTGAATTGCAGGGGAGGTAAATTGAATTAGTTGCAATCAGTATTACAGGTGAGAGATGATGTTTCCAGCACAAGTGTAATAACAGTGTAA
>JABWIB010000189.1:0-11582 GCA_016617825.1 Platyplectrum ornatum | reverse complement strand
CTGGTCAGTATCTGTGTGCAAAATGCAAAAATAAAGTATTCTTCCTGCAGGCAAACACTGACATCCATTTAACCTCCCCTACAATTCAACATGGTTTACCCATTCTTGAAAAAATCCTTTGATTGGAACAATTTATCTTATAGTGTATGGCCAGCTTTAGCAATATATTTTGTATTTGTAATTGCACAATTAACGATGCAATGACAGAGTTTATATAAATAAATCCAGTGAAAAGATTTTTCATATTTTAGGAGGTTGTTGCTCTTCTGCCTGTGAAATGAATTATTGATTTCTGATTATTGTCAGCTTTTCGTGGAGCAAAGTTGAACAAAACTACTATATATAGAACTTATACTGTGTAGACAAATGCGCAGATATTCAGTAAAAATATATGTAACGAATCTTGTGATTGTTCGGCTTCACCTGTGTGCAATTCATTTATTAGGTCTTGATTGAAAGAGAATGGTGCACATGGGAATCTTTAATTAAAGAAAGCAATCAGCTTGCTGCTGGAGTGTAAAGGAATAAGCAAGCGGCTGCATCATCCCGGAAACAAGCTCCTGGTTTATTGAGCTATTCAGTTGAGTGAATAAGATCAATGATGAATAGAGATGATATAGCATTTGCTGATCACGCCATTTGTAATTAACTGCTGAGCTCTACACAAAGTATCTGAAGTCATACGGAAAGGCCAGGGGTATGAAATTCCCTTATGGATGAATCTTTAAGATAATTTATACCATTGGAACTTAAGACACCGGAATATGAAAAATGAGAACCATTATTTTTAATTTTATAATTTTCTAATCATCTAAATGTCCATATCACCACTTCTAAATTACCGGCTTGACCACTGAATTAGACAGTGAACATGTGTTGGCCAGTGGCCGGTCTACTGTTTGGCAATGGGTATGTCAGCTATTGGATCAAGCAGTGTGGAGAGTATTATTAGTATTATTAAGGCAGCCACTGATGGAAATCAAAATAAGGGAAGTAATTTGAGCAACCATTGTGTCAGGATTAAGTTGGACGTTTGTTTTTTTAATATCACATATGCCATTCATTTCTGCCAGCATTGTGGAGGTTAAGTATTTGGAAATACACAATGATGTTACGCGTGCAACATTTGTAAGGGAAATAATTTATGAAAATAAGTTTGTAAGAATGCCCCCCTCATATATAGAAATTATATGTGTGACATACAACTTTCTACATCGCCTGAGTGAGGTGCTATTACAATATCAGCCTAGTATAAAAGAAGATAAACAATTAGTCAGATTCACAGTAAGACAAGAAATATGAATATTGGCTTAGCTAAATAGGTGTGAATTTTGTAACCACTAACTGTTAAACATATAGCATATTCAGAGTGTAATATTAGGAATATTGTTTTATGTCATTACCGGTGTTATTGGATATTTTATGATATTCTGATTCCTTTAGTAAGTTTGGTGAGTTGTGAGGAACAGTAAAAGCCTGTCACCTCCCCACGGTTTCTTGACACATTGTTTATGTACATTTTTCATATCAGAAAAAGTATAAGTTCCCTGTGTTTCCAAACCTCACTCTACATCACATTATAGTAATTGCCCTTTCCCAACCGCCTCCTAAAGGCATTCCATTAAGCAAGTCTGGATCTTTAGGATTCTGATAAGTAATGGAATAATGTAGAGGTTGTGAAATCCATCATTTGAAAGTCTGGATATGGTTCATAATTGATATCAGAATAGAAAACCACAGAAATTCATATACAAATATGAACATATTACCATCATTATAATAAAGAAAGTTTTTTTAAAAAAAAAATAATCAAGTTTTGTGAAACTTCTGAAAATATTGAAAATCTGTACTGAAAGTTTGACAGAGTATTTCATACATTTAATATACAGACCTTAGGAAACATAACTTGTTATTATTTTCAAAGGTCGTGCAAAATCCATTGGGAATAGATGAACAGATAATAAACTAAAAGGTCAGGGAACAAAATGGTTTAAACTTTTGTTCTGTAGAATTTCATTTCGACACTCTCCAAATTCACTCTGTAATATTAACTAAAGTTTACATTTCTTGCTCATATTAATTCAGTGGCACAATATAATTAAACTGGGACTTGTTATCTACATGGTAATAAATTTGCCTTTAGTTTCTACAGAAAATATGATAAACCCATTCATTGGCATTGTCTGGATTCTTTGCAGAATGTAAAAGAGCTGCAATTAGTTTCACCAGCAAGTGGTAGTTTGGAATGAACCTGGCTATAAGGGAAAGCTTGCACTTATGTTTCCTTAAGTACCAGCATTTTTACTGTCTAAGGGTACTGAAAGAGTCTGGGTGCTAATGATTCTAATACTTCATCATGCATTTTATTTAACTTTTATTTATAAGGCAGTAGATGTGCATAAAATAATACATAAATACATACTATTTTGAGACAGTGTCTATTGACAGATGTATGTAATATAATATTAATATAATATAATAACAGAAAATATAACAGAAAACATTAATATGAGGGCATATGTGGTAAGGGAAGCAGACACTGTAGGGTACTGGTCAATTCCAAGGGGAAAGGTTTTTAGATAAATTGTAATGCGAAAGCCATGGATGAAAATCACCAGAGGAACTGATAAAAGGGTGGATAGGAGAGTCTCAGCAGTGAGCTTAGAGCAGGTTCACCAGGTTGTTCCCATCTGACCACAATGGTACCAGCAACACATAAACATATTTATTTGTATATCTCCAGTTATAAATAAAATTTTTCAGACCAATGGTCTGTCCCGGAATGATGGTGTTGCCTCCTTGAGACATTTCTGTAGCCTTGCCAGCCATTTCTGCTTGTGTGTGGTGGCACTTGACCTTTCTGGCAATTGCTGCCAATGGTTTTGTATCGGTTTTGTTGGCATTACCGCCTACTCCTCTCTCACCGAATCCTCTGGTCAGATAACAACCAAGTCACCCATGGCCTCTCCGAGAGATATTTTCTTTAAATTGCCTCACACTTTGCGCCACACGTGTCACAGTCTCTGGTGCAACCTCCCACTTCTGGAACACATCTCAGTCTGTGAGGTCTTAGTACATTCTGACTTTGCTTCTCTTTCTGCCACTTAAGCCAATCTGGCTCACTCAAATCAGCACACAATGATGGATTCATCTCATGCAAGAGAGGTAACTCCGCCATAACTTACTCACAATGACATACCACTAGCGCCACTCGTTCTCTGTCAAGATGTTACCCTCCTGTTACCCTTCTCGCTCAACACATGACTTATATAGACTCAAACTGTACACCAATCAAAATACACCATTAGCAATGTGACCATATTTTGTTTAGCAAAAATAACAGTAAGTCAGGCCATACTTCGAATTTAAAAAGGTATTACATATTTTATATATATATTTTTTTGTGTGTATGGAAGTTTTGGCTACCTGTCTGATCTTCTGTCATGGGTTATCATTGCCTGAGTATGGGCCAGGACCCTGGACCTCTCATTGTACGTCCTGAGGCCCCATATTAGTGTCAAGTTAAAGAAAAGAATCCCCATATAGAGAAGAAATATAAGGCATATTTTTTCAAACATGGAGGGTGTTGGGAGAGAGAGACTGGAGAGGGAAGGGTGGAGAAAAATCATCATATATGAAGGTGGTGGAATGGATTGTGGTTAAGATTTGGAAACTGTTCCCATAGAGAAGCGCAAGTCATTAAAGATTTCCTGGTAAATTGCACTGACACTATGGAGGTGAGAAAACTCCAAATCAACTAGGGGAAAATAAAGTAAAATCAACAAGAACAAGAGTATGGTGGAGGGGGATAAGCCATTCATTGTAATTGGATATACCAAATTGATGCTGTAAACTGGGCCATTGGTACAGACAGTGGAGTAGAGGAATGTGCTGATTTAGGAAGGTCCCATATGGAGGACAGGGATGTGACTCACATGAGGGACATCTCTATGTCCAACACGGCCAGAAGGGGCAAAAGAGGTTACTACATGGCTGAGATGGACTGCATGGTAGTAATGCTTAAGATCAAAAGAGTGTCTCTCGCCCTTTTCTTCTCTTGTTTAAGAAGCACTATATATGTTTGTTGCATGTAGCAGAGGAAGGGAGTAGCCCTGCCATGTACCATTTGCAACAGACACTGAAACAATGGTAATGCTGTTTATCATTTTCTTTGATGAGGGGAAAGTGTACAGAGAGTTTACTCCCTCCAAAATGCCCCTCCCTGATGAATTTCTGGATGGCTAGGTTCATAAAGTCATTATCATACATTTTGAAGGCCTGTAGGTAAAAGCGCATGTTACCCATTCCAGATTAAGCTACAGTGTATATGGAAGAATTTAGAACGCGGGGCATGCGTGTAAACTGGAGGGTGGTAGGTTCAGGGGAAATGTGCGAAAGAATTACTTCACTGAAAGGGTAGTGGATAAGGGGAATAGCTTCCCATCAGAAGTGGTGGAGGCTAATACTACAGAACAGTTTAAGCATGCTTGGGATAAATATAAGGGTATTCTGAGTCTCAAACAAAATAGTGAATAAATTTGGGTTGGTACAGTTTTAAATACACTATGGGGCAGACTGGATGGGCCATGTGGCTCTGATCTGCCGTCACTTTCTATGTTTCTATGTCATTTTTGTAATGATCACTGGAGTCCTGTCTACTAGAAACTAAATCCTGTTATTTTATACTAGAGCTACAGAAAGCAAAGTTATATTTTTCATTTTTGCTAGCCAAAGACTTAAATAAACAGTGCATGGGAAATTGTGAATCCCACTGGTGATACATTCACATTTCTTCTAGGAGGTTTCAAAAAGTAAAATACACCAAAGCCTGGAAAAGTGATGCTCATCAAAAAAGGAGAAAAGTCTTTCAGTGAACTATAGTTCCAAAGAAACAGACTAGATCACTGTAATCAATCATCTGTCAGTCGAACAGGGATAGGTAAACTGCTGAAAGTCCACATTCTCATTAAGCTTCAAAGTCAATAACATCCATGTCCTCTAAAGTATACAAAAACCACATAGCAAAGAAAGAATTATTAATGAGTTTATTTTCCAATGTAAAGATAAATTAATTATAAAGGTAATACTGTAGGTCGGAAGTAAAAAGAAATAGAGCTGAATACTGTTTCTTGGAGTATATTATTAAAAATATTATTGCCTTAGCAATATAGATATACAATATAATTTACAATTAATTAAAATCTCTTAAAAATGTTCCATAATGATAAAACACAATATTGTATACAATGCATTTTGATAGCAAAGCAAAACAAATGATATTGGACCAGATTCAGGTCTCTTGCGGAGATGGGAATTCTGTCGCTCCCCTCAGGGGCTAGTATTGCTTATTTAGTCATTTGTGATTATCAGCAGTACATGCAATCGCCGACCGCAAACTCAAACCCAATTCATTCATTTAAATTTCCCCCTCTGTCCTTCTAGTGTAATTTAGGCAGGCGGGGGAGAAGGGCCGGCCCAGTGGGAGTGGCCCACATTGTTCTGTGCACTTGTAGTTCTGCCCAGCAAATTCTGGAGCTCTCATGCACACTCCAAGTAAATTACCCTGACTTCCACACTCAACACTCTGGACAACAAGTGCCCAGAACAATGTGGGCCAGTCCCACTGTGGACGGGATACGGGTTGCGGTCCATTGTATGTAGCTGTCTTGTTTTATTCTACTAGTAGTATGCATAACACTGCTGTACCTATACCTCCCAACATGTCAGCAGCAGAGGTCAGGACAAGAGACCCACCCCCAGTCCGCCACAGTCACGCATTCCTTTTTTATGATATATTCTCCCGTATTATTTAAGCAAATCATTGGAAAGCTCTATTCTTAAAATAATATTACTATAATAATATTAGAGAGCTGCCAATTGTACATAGTTTGGTAGACACATTTACCCACATGAAACTCGGTGTGGCCACTATTTTATATTGTTTTGGATAAATTATTTAGTGATGTTGCAGAGTATTAATTGTGTTTGTTTGGCAGCATATAAGACTTCTTTTACACAGTTACAGTTATAGGCAGATTATTTTTGGATGTTTAATATTGAAATAATCAGTGATTGAAGAGAGTAAATAAGGAAGATTACCTACTCACAAATGAAAAATACCATTTGCTGTTTAGTCACCTGTCAGTCTGTGCTGATAATATCATTTATAACACAGCATTTGATTCTTTGCAGTATTTTAGTGCTTTAGGGTCTGATCCCAATGTAATAGAGACAGGCGATTTCTGCATGTGGGGCTGTTTGCACTACACTTCTGTACAGATTTTCAGAAAACCCAGAACTGCGTTAAATAGACAATATGCAGGTGGAAGAATATTACAGAATAGGCTGGGCTATGGGCTGAGCCGCGATCAGTAGCAGCGGGGCCTGGAATGCCGAAATGGGTAAGACTCGGGCTCCCCATGTGACATTGGGGGGCCTGGGAGGTCACTTAAACGCCATTACTGTGAGTAAGTGAGTTATGGCATGCAGCAACAATAGAGGAAATACAGATAGAAAGCTTCCACGACAATTTTCCTGAAGGTGTAATCCAACATAGGTATGGAAAATTGTGTGCTTACAAAACAATCAACAATCATTACATCAGGATCAGTCCCATTCCTTTTATACTTTTTTTTTATTGTTACTTAAACTTCAACAGTAAAAACAAACACGTATAGTATACTTAACAGAGAAGCTTCTGCTCAGCATCATATATATTATAGCACTGCATCCTTCCAGATAGAACAGGGTATTGGTCTAATCCACTTGTGTTGTATCAGCATCTCATCTGGGGCACACGCTGCTTAGTAAACATAATCTTTGATTATTTCAGCCATGGGACATGTTTAGCTATTCAGTAAGCATACATAAATTGATTTCCATCAGAAAAAATCAGCTTAAGGCTTATTTGTACATTGTTTTCTCCAGCTGCATGATCATTTTGCTAATATTCTTTTTGGTTTTTCAATTCCTGTGTTTTTGATTGTCTTTACTGTTCTAGTCAAAGCACCTGGCAGGAGTGCCAATTACTGCCAATTTCGTGCCAGGTTTTCTCTACGTGCGCTATATCAGCGGCAGACAATTAATATGACTTTTTCTTTGTGTGACAGTAATTCTGTGCTCTACCATCTGTTGATCTTAAGGATGTGCCCTATCTCTTTTAGCTGTAATGACTTATCACAAGTAAGGACGCGGCAACATCCTTTATTCCCTTTTTAGTCTGTTATAAAGGATATGTACTTCCCGCCAGGCGTATGGGTGACATTGCAAACAAAACAAAAGGCTTTGTTCTCAAGGAAATGAGAATGTGAAATGACTTTTATAATGCCTTTCTTACAAAAATAATAATAATTATACTATTTAAACAATATAAATAAAAGATTGGCTAAACTAGAATGAATAAACATGTTAATGAAGAGAATAGTCTTTTGTAAGAGGATTGGTCTAAGACAGTGATGGCTAACCTTTTCAGCTTGGTGTGTCAAAAATCAGATAAAAGCATAGTCTTCCTCGGGTTGTGTGTCACTTCAAGATATATCAATGATTTGGTCATATTTGCAACTCCAACAAAGATTGAGTTATATTTTTAATGTATTTATTAGTTAAAAAAGCAAAAAAACTATTCAAGATTTACTTCTAATGGCCNGGAGGTCAGGGAGCCGTCCAGGCACAGTAAGGCAGCATGGCTTTCTGAGTATATAGGTACAAGGAGGCCTATGACCCCAAAGCACAGACAGGGTTAACCCACAAACCCCATTCCAGAGCCAAAGAGAAGTACATCTGGCCGCTCTGACTACAAACCATGCCCCCCTCCCCGACAAACCTTAGTATATGGCAACTGGTTCTCTGGTGCCAGCAGTGACACCACGCCTCCATGCAGGGATTGAACCAGAGCACAGTTAATCAAATGGCCTCTAAATGTGCAGGTTTTCCACATCAACAGGCGTGTCAGTCTAACTGCCTTTGCGTGTCACGAGTGACACGCGTGTCATAGGTTAGCCATCAGGGGTCTAAGATAATTAACAGTGATGTCCTGGGCTATGAGCTTGGGTTTGATAGGTATACCCCTATGTTCAAGAGCATATGCGGGTATCCAAGGGTGTTCCCGCACTGGAGCACATTAACCAGATGCAGAGTGTGCTTTGCTCAGTCATCTAGATTGTTATAATGTACCCTGGGCGCTTATCCTTAGTCTTTCAGCATACCTGGAATGTACTAGTAACTGGGGTAGAGGTTACGTACAGAAACACGTAAATTACATGTGCTATTTTACCTGGAAAACATTGGCAATATACCCTATGTTATGTTTAGAGCTTTACTTTCCGACACTTCCTTACAGGTCTCAATGGAGTGACCAGAAAGCACTACAAATTTATGGGCCCCATTACCTTGATGATGTCTTTAATGATTCATATGTGCTTATTTAATCATTTAAGCTCTTATTTTTAACCACATACCAGTATGTTTTTTTTTTTTTAATCTGGTGTAGTGCTGTTGTGAAGGTAAAGTGGTATTTATCATTATAGCTATGGGAAGACGTTGGGTACATAAGTAGATCAACATACATTTCTGTCTTCTAGCAGCTCATTTTGGTCTCTTAAACAACCTACTCATTGAAAACGTATTCAAACTATATTAGTCACTATTTTCTATATTAATTTTAAAGAGGTGCTTTTCCAAACTACAAGGTTTCAGTACTTGGTGGTTGGATAAAGAAGAATACAAATACAACACCGTGTCATAAGAGGTATCATTGAAGGAGAACAGTTAGGTCCTCTGCAACATAGTACTCTATATTGACTTTTGATTCCCCCTGTTTTACATATGGTTGGGTTGCACTTGCATGTTAGAGCTCCTTGATTGAACAACGTACAGTTAATAGCTTTGGGGAGTTCATCCATGCAAAGGGAATGTTTAGCTATGGGATTGTTCAGATGGGTGGATACTGTAGCTTTCCGATAGTGGATCTACTCAGATTCTATATGTTGATGTCTGGGCGCTAAAAATGCTTATCATTGTATCCAGTGCAAGGTCATTATTATTAACAGTCTAGGAGTAAGTATGTTTATTATGTATCAGAGCAGAAGTTGTTTATTCATATAGGATAATATACTTTCAGCTTCTTAAACTGTGACCATCAAGTTATCACAGAAATGTATCAGATGCCAATCAGATGAAATCATCCACTGTCTAGTAATGCATATGGCGTAATTGCTCACTTGCGGCATCACTTATGTCATACACTTTGATCGCAGAGTGTAAAAAGCGTTGGAAAATCAGTGTGAGAGCATTCAGAGTGTCAGCATTCTGTTCAATGGCAGACAACACTCATGGTTCATTGGACACCCGTCACAGTGTCTTTGAAGGTGCTTGTCTTTTCTTAGTTAAACTTGGATTTAACAGATATTATATTTTTATGGTTCTCTACATAAGTTAATTAAAGTATTTTATTTAACTTTGTATGCAGGCACAGATTAATTCACTTTTCTTTATAAATTATACTTAAATGATGCAAATGACATTCCCCTTAATATAGTTGTCTGGGCCTTCTAATTACTCTTTACCCAGAGGTGGCTTAAAAATCCCTTTAAAGCAGTAAAAAGACTCTCTAAGCTACAGATGAAACAGTTATGCTAAAATGTATTCCCTTTGGTTCATCGGAATAGCTCTCTGATCCAAGAGTTTCTGACCCAGTCATCCCATAGCAGGCAGCAACATTTTACTCTCTGTGAATAGATTCAGCATTAATGTAATACTTTATGCACGTCATTAAACATAGATGTTTAGGACTCAAAACAGTGCTAAATCAGTGTTATTTATTTATTTAGTCATTTCCAGATCGTTTTGTTTCCCAGTAAATCCCACTTTACCGAGTTTAGTGAAAGTTCAGCTTAGTTCATATTAGACTCAGCTCTGCTTCTTTATTTTGGTCATATATTTGACTGTAATGTTTGCTTGTCAGCGCCGTTTCCCATGGTAAAGTGGAATGGGACAGTTTGAGTGCTACTGGTATGGTGGATGGATTCAAATGTTATAACTTCCAGCACTTGGAGGCCTGGTCGCAGCCGGATTAGATGTCTGAATCTGGTCCTTATAGTTGTAGACCTTCCCCTACCCCTCTCTCTGCATCTTTTCTGATCCTACTTTATCTGTATTAAAAATGTATTGTGCCCATATTTTTATCATTTTAATGTTTCCCTGTCTCTTGTTTATCAGGTAACCTGTGTGTCAATGCAGACTCTTTTTAGCGCCTTATAAACGATAATAATATAATAAGAACTGTAAACGTGTGGATGGGATTGATTTGCTTTCGTGTTTGTTGTCTTTTTTTAATGTTTTGTCTGTTAAATTAAATGTCATTAAAATGTACAGAATAAAATAAACAAACAAAAAAAACACCACCCATCTCTACATTATGCGAAAATCTGTGTGTTCGTACTGTGCATATCCAGTGCCAGGACTTACAAGTGTAATGCTAATTATATGCAACTGGTTTTATGTATGATCAGCTTTCTATATGTGAGGCATTATCACATAGCCGGGAGCTCAGTTGTGACTGTCTGATTTTCAAATACTGTTTTGTTTTTATATGTATGTATTTCTCCAATGGATGGATCCATGATGTAGGTCAGTTTCAATAGAGGGGGTAAATAGAGGGGGGGAGGGGAAGATTAAGGTTAGTCTGCAGGGAGGGGATGGAGTGTAGGAGAATGTTATCTAAAAGCTGCCCGTTCACTAGAACGATCATCGTCTCTTCTCTGCTGCATAAAAGGGAATAACTTCCTCTTCCCTCTGCTGAAGCCTTTACCCCTGGTGCATACCCTGTACATACCCTGTACATACCCAGTACATACCCTGTACATACCCAGAGAGGAATCTCTATTCTGAATGACAGGCATCCCGCCCAGCTGAATGGATGGTATGCCTGTCAATCATAATAGAATTTCTTCTCCCCCATATACTCACCTTCTTTGGCAGCTGTATGTCCCACGCTACTTTCCATCAATGTATTGTGTTCTGCAGAGCCCGGCACTGGTAAAATGCTAGGGCACAATATTGTTCATGTTTTATTGCTGCCTTTTCCAAATAAAACTGGCTGAGGTCAGTTGCACCTGATAGCCCGTTCACACAGAAGGCTACTACCCGGGTAATTCAGTCAACTTCCTGGGTTGAATGAAGTATCCGGGTAGTGTGCTCAGTGTGAACGGCACTAAAATTACCACTAACTATCCTGGTTCAGTGTGAACGGTGTTGACCAGGGTAGTTTGTAAATTACCAGGGTAGTTTGTGAATTACCAGGGTAGTTTGTGAATTACCAAGGTAATTCAGCACTGTGATCTGGTTTAATTACCAGGGTAATTCAAATCCACAGCTAACAACCCTGCTCGTTTAAAACAGATTTACCAGGGTAGTCTATGTGGTATGTAACGTGGTATGAATTATCTGCTTCAAAATCCCCTCCTGCTCACATACCTCCCAACAGCTTTTAGCGGGACAGTCCCGCTTTTGGGGGACTGTCCCGCTGTCCCTCCCTCCTCCGTGTTTGTCCCGCTAAGGGGACAAACTTTTTTCTAATTAGATGC
>JABWIB010000188.1:145355-161239 GCA_016617825.1 Platyplectrum ornatum | reverse complement strand
GTGCGAGAATTGAAACTCGCCGCCAAAACCAAAACTCGCATTGAAATTCGCTATCAAACCCGCCATGAAACTCGCAGGAACTCGCTGCCGAGTTTTCTAGAAGCTGAAAACGCAATCTTTAGTAAATATTCAAACTGACTGCAAAAACTCGCCACGCCAGATAGGCGAGTCTGTGCGAGAAATTCAGACTGGAAAACTCGACCTTTAGTAAATTTCCCCCATAGAGTGTAAGCTGGCGTGCAGGGCCCTCTTCCCCACCCATTCATGCCTTGATGAATGTTGAAATTGTAAATCTATATTTCCTCTAAGTAAATTTCCTCTAAGCCAATAATTGACAATGTACCAAGGTATCTAAATGCTGGTAATGATGGGGATAGGTGTGCAGATGAACCACCACATGCAGCATTAGGTGTAACTGCACATAGCATTTCCCAAGCAAGGGTGAGAGTTCACTTCTCTCACCCTTGTGAATAATAAATACATACATATATATATATATATATACATACATACATACATACTTACATATTTATTAGAGCCAGTGGAAGCTGCCATGATTGAGTTAGTCAAATGTTACTGAAACCCCTTAAACAGACAACCACTTTCCACTACCTCAGTGTCCTTAGTTTGAAACTTCATTTTTGAAACCTTCATTTTTATTTTGTGTCCATGACATATTCTTACTTCAGACAGATGGTATGAATTTTACATCTTACAATGACTCATTGATAGCCCTAAGTGGTGTATCTATATATCTATACATATTTTTAAAGCACATTTTGGACAAGATCCAGAATTATGAAACAGATTTTTGTAAATAGCATAGTAAGAAAACTGCAGAATAATAACACACACATGTAGGGCTAGTGCAGAATTGGTAATATAAGCAAATCTGCACCTTGTCAAAACCATAACTGCAAGGGGAGGCAAATTTTTAATGCAGACAAAATTAGTTCAAGGGTAATGTTTTAAAGAATAACCCGATATTAGTATCTGTATTTGCATGCAATAGGTAGATTCTGAGGTAGATTATCTATAATGAAAACACATAAATAACAAAACATGCATCGCACAATACAGGGAACAGCATCAATGGAAGTAGAATAGGCATACAACAGAGGAGTGATAACCCCAGAAAGGGAGAGCCAGAGTTATCAGGTTACAATAAGGTGAAGATCTGTACTTAAACAATATAATATACCATAACCTTATATTTTTCATATACAGTAATTTATGGATCGTAATCTATGGCTATATAAGTAAAAAAATTTACAGAACACACACACACACACATACACACACATATATATATATATATATATATATATATATATATACTTTTCAACTTATTATGTATATGCTGTGTGCAGTTCCTTCCTGAAGCATCTCACATTATATACAAAGCATTGTTATTCATATGAGATACATCAGTAACTAAGTAACCAATAATATATACTGTTTATTATTTTGTACTACATCATTAAGTGTGTATTCCAAAGAGACTGTTTTCAATTTAACTTATATTATTGCAACACTTTGGATACTATCACAATATACGAATGCATTTCATTGATTATATGTATAGTAGAAGTGTGTACAGTATGGGTATTTAAGCCAATATATGTTAGATAAAGAAAAATAAGCCATAGCAGAGCTTTTAGCCAATGTTTTGCTGAATAACTGCATTAGAAGCATTGCACAAGCTAATTACTATTATATTTTTTAAGGTGGCCTTTTTTTCATGAGAATGAAGCCGACATTGTGAATGTTGTTTTACAGCATTAGGGTTGGGCTGCTGAGAGGGTATAAAGCGTTGAAGGTGAGATTATGGTTAGGCTGCCGGGAAAGGTTTAAGTATTGAAGGGGAGGTTAGGCTGAGGCGAGGGGGTACAGCATATAAGGGGAGGTTAAAGTTAGGCTGTAGGGAAGGGAGGGTTACTGTTAGGTTATTTGAAGGAGAGGGTTAGTGTTAGCATTAATAAAAGGGTTGGGATAAAAAATTAAAAAAAAGCTCAAATGTATGCGCTGTGAATTCATCTCTGTAGGAGTCGTTGACTTCACTGCGTTGGGAATGCTTCTTTCAGCTGCAATCAGATGTGAACCACATACTTTTTTATAACCCCAATTATATCTGTATACTGATTCCTGGGGCAAAATTTACTAAAGGTCGTGTTTAAAATCTCGCCTCAGCGTGGCGTATTTTACAGTGAGTTTTGCTTTTAGGGTGAGTTCAGTATTTATTATAGGTCATAGAAGACTTGCCCAAAACACGCTCACAAAAACTCCCTGGGATGAGTTTTTACATGACTTACATACATTTGGGTTTCTCCCCGAAAACTTGCATGCGTTTTGCAAAACTCGCCCAAAAAAACAGAGGCACTTACTATTTGAATTTCAGAAACTCACCACCCATCAATGAAAGGATAATTAGGAACCCTATATAAGTGATCATTTATGGGAGTGCCTGTGTGGAATACAGTATCTTTACTGACTTTTTTCTGGCATGTGGCCTCATTAGTAAATATTATTTTTTATGTTCAATAAATGAAAATGCCAAGTTTTTTCTTCCAAAAAGTTTGTCTTACTATTTATTAAATATGTTTATTGAATCTGCCATCACAACCTTCCCAGTCAGTAAATTCCACATCTTGACTGCCCTTACTGTAAAGAAGCCTTTCCTCTGCTGGTTGTCACGCTTCCCTTCCTTTAATCTTAGTGGATGATTGTGTGTCCTTGCTGTGAAAGTTCTCTGTAATAACTGTAAAGACTGCTGATGTATTTGTATATAGTAATTATATTCCTGCTTTTCTAAAGTAAACATGCATAAAATGGCTAGCCTTTCCTCATAACTCAATGACCCTACATCCATTATCAGTTGTCTGCCCTTCATTCCATGTGCTTATGTCCCTTTTTATACATGCTATTATCTTATTGGTCTTTTCAGCTGCTATTTGACATTAAGCCCTATTGCTAAGTCAATTGTCAACAAATCCTTCTTCATTGAAGTTTATCCCATTTAATGTATAGTTTACATTCTTGTTTTTGTTACCTTAATGCATAATCTTACATTTATCTATGTGTGACCTCATATTTTATTTGGCCTTCCAATCCTCCAGTTTATTCAAGTCTTTGTAGAGAAACTACATCTTGCTGTGGTTTTAGTACCCTACATATTTAAGTGTCATCCACAAAAACAGAGACTTTGCTCTCTAAGCCATCCCCAAGTTAATGTATACAGTAATCTAAAGTAGTGGCTCCAGCACGGAGTGGTACACCACTTGAAACTTTTGCCCAATTGGAAAATGTTCCATTTATCAAAACTCTCTGCTCCCTATTTTCCAACCAATTCTCAACATTCACATTTTGGTTTTCTTGGGATCCATTGCGGAAACCCAGTATGTAGAAAGAACAAGCAGGGGTGAATTGGAAATTAGAAGGTCTAATGATGGATTGTGACATAGACAGGATATGAGCGGATGCAATTGTGTTGGAAACCAAAATAGTAAGTAGAACAGACAACGTATCCCTCATAAATCCATTCTGATTCCCACTAATAATCATGAATATTATCCCTTGATATATCTTCCAGTATTTCCTCATTATTGATGTCAAGCTTATATGTCTAAAATTCCCTTGTTTTGATTTAATTCCCTTTTTAAACAATCGCACCACATCTACCAATCACCCTGTTTCTTGTTACTGAACCTGATGTAATTGAATCTGAGTTAATCTCCATGAGAACCCTTGTTGTTGTGTTTGCCTGGATCTGGTGCTTTTTCTTTTTCCTAATTTTATTACCGGGTAAATCTCCTTTGGACTTTTTCCTCTGCAACCCAAGTATTACAAAATAGTGGGTTACCTCTGTCTTTCCCTTATTATCACAAATTGATTTAATAATGGGTGGTGGCTAACATACAGAATTGTGTATCCTAAGTTCTGCACATAGGAGTACAGATGACTCCCCCTGTTCTCCTACTAGAGGAAAACATTTAAGCACGCTAAAGAAATCCTTTTATTACACTGACACCACTGGTAATTCAGAATATAAAAGTACAAAAGGCTTAGAGGCAGCATGGGGTGGAAAATGCATCCACATCCAGGCAACTGGAAAGGAGTTATGTCACTGCAATAGACATAAAGACGTCATAAACATTCAATTTCAATGTCTGCATTTTCAGTATATTTTTAGGACATTATTGAAAACACCAAAACATTACATCATATAATTTGTGGTTAATGCAAGCTGTTTTTTTAATGACAAACAACTGAAATTTTAATTTCTGTAGTTGTTAAAATATGATCATTAGTATGCCCAAAGAACTATAAAATGATTCATACTGAATGAAAAGTGCATCTTTAATTACAACTGGTAACATGCTGTTATTATATTTAGCTTAATGTTACTTAATCAGTCTACACAAATGTTGTCCCCTTTTTGTATACAATAGGATAAAATTACTGAAGATTATATATGTATACTGATTAGAAAATGAATGTGGCTTGTAGGTAGATTCTACGTCTTTAATCCGTTGTGGTCCATCAGTTTTACTCTAACCTAACCTTCAGTGTTTCTGGGCTACTATCTGATTACTTTCTACTACCCTATTCATGCCTCCTATACCCCTACTCAGCACATTCCCTTACTTAACTATGTAAACCTATGACTTTCTTGTCTTCCATACCTTTCCCCTCTTTGCTGTGTCTCATAACACCCAATTCCTTTTTATAATTTGGCTCCAATAACCTGGTATCAGAGTTTTGTATATTACACTTGCACAAATGGAAATTTTTGTTATGATTTTATCCTATGGTATTACATACAATATGTTGCAATATATACTGTTTGTGTTACCTTCAGTTTACTAGAACTCTTCATACAAAGTTAAAAGATGATGTTGTTCTGTTTTTTATTCTGCAGATAATTATTGAACATGTAACATTGTTAGTATATATGTTTTAATTTAGAGTGACATTACTTTTATACATGCTTAAAAGCATCCAAATCCGCCATGATCATGCCAACAGATTTAGTAAACCAGGATGAGAGACACTACTATACACAAAGAACAAAGGTATTGTTCTTTATGACTGGTTATGAGAACTTTTACAGGTACTGTCTGCAATTATAAAGTCAAATATTATCCAACTCGTATATCAACAAATTCTTATCCTCCTACGATTGCTGACCACTGTAATTGCGATTTCAAGTGCGTGATTGTGTGCGGTGACTGTGCGCTCAAACTCTTTGTAATGCTGACATCCTTGCTAGATACACACAGATTCTACCCCTTATATTGTACGTGATCTCTATTTCTTAATTAATCTTAACTTTGCTACCATGTCACGATCAATAGTAAGATATCTGAAAAAATGAGGGATATTGTTGTTGAATAGAGCTGGTACATCGAGATGATGTTTTTTATTAAAGTGAAACTTTTTGTAACTGTATTTATTTCAGAATTTACATATTTTATTTTATTAGTGATTTCTGTATTAGATACATAGATAGATATATAGATAGATAGATAAGTTATAGTAAATAAAATTTGCACATATTAAGTATTACATTAATTATTAAAGATAATAGACTGAATCCATATATTTGCCTGACACCTGACTTCACAAGCTGTGTCTGTCTAGCACTACATATGCAGTGGGGAGCAGGACAAGGCATGCAGATTAATGTGAGCCTTAGAGTGGAAGCGCCGGTGGGTACTGACTTGTATGGTTTTACATACTGCCAATACCATTTTTGATTTAAAATTGTAAAGAGCTACATAATCTAATGGCACTATATAATAACTTGTTAATAACCAAATCCGCATTCGCATGGATGCAGGTTCATGAAGTAAAGTTAAAGTTGGGTTCTGGTCGCATGACAGGGGAGTATGGCACTCCTGATAGCATTATTGGTATGTCCATAGGTGTCCTCTCAACTGATTACAACAAACATGAATGGTGCAATAAACTGAAATGTTGGAAGATCATACCTGATTTAAAAATCTGTAGCAGGGAATCTTTTTTCCTTACTTAAAAGACTAGTGGAAGGAATGGACCTTGTTTTTGGCACTGGAAATTAGGCAAACAAACGTCATTCTGCAAAAGATCTGGAGACTGACACAATGTGGATTTTCTTGATGTACTGAAATTGACAACACATTATGATCCTCTCCCACAGAAACATTTATCAAGATGAAACAAAAGCCGAGATGAGGACAGCAGAATTAAATAGTTCAGACTTATGGGCAACTCAAATCAAATTGATGGATATGTTGTGGAACAATGTTTGTTCCACTATTCTATCTGATAAAGGAAGACTCAAGCTATTTGTTTATGACGTGAGATGCCACGCCAAATGCATTGCACATAGAACAAAATGTAATGTGATGTGACCACTGTGCTCTGGTGACGAAAGATTGGGACATTCTGACATTTTAATAGAGTGCAGGAATACAATTGCCAGAGAACATCTTGCTAAATAATACATAGCATAAGACTTCCATGATTGTATGGCTTAAATTATGTGCAGTACATCTCTGTAGACAATTAATTATGGTTTGTCTGTTTATTTTGTATCCATACAACAGGAAAGTGGACATTTTGTGGTCATTCGTATTAGAAATCACCTGTTTTGTGAGTTGCACATGTGTATTCCACACTCATTCTTCAATGTGTTCCAACACCCGAACAGTTGTAGTTGCAAGTGGTACATAAGTTGTATTTAGATTGTTGAGGCTAAACAAAAGAATTTAATAAAATAGATCAATACATCTCTTGTGGTAAATATTTAACAGATATCAGCGCACACATTAGAAATGGACTCCCATAAATCAGCTTTAGATGTGTGTCTATAGTAGGTACAAAGGTGTCAAATTATCACAAGAATCCATTGCATTATATATTATGCATAATATTTTATTATGTGCAATAGGGTGTAAGAGAGCACTGACTCTCTGTAATTACTTTTACACAGGATTTATACACTTAACTATCATTCTGTGATTCAGGAGTTTATAGATACTTATATCTATAAATATAGATATAAGTATCTATAATATATCTTTCATAACATTAGTTCATTTGTTGTTGCTGAACCACAACTTTCAGAATGTCATGTGAGTCAGAGACACAGCCGATGGTATTCTCGGCGTAATAGAACACATGACAGACATGAAATATTTCTGGGAACACTGTTGCACTTCAGAAAACATATGTGCTTGAATCCAACATTCTGTTCACACATATGTTCTCTATTTCCAGTCTCATAACAGCTGAACGCTTGTAAGAACCACAGGCCATTGTTTTAATTTGCAGAACAATCACAGACTTCTAATTGTTTCTTAAAAATATAGGTTTTAATTGTTATGAAATAAACAGTGTTCTGCTTAAAACAATCTCTTGCATAGCATTAAAAAGCACTATCATGTCTATAGTTATCTATAGTACAGGATGTATAGTACAGGACTATATATATAGTCCATTTATATTATTATTAGTCTATTATACTGTATATCTGTTCATGAAGTTACAAATAGCAATAACAGATCTAACTCTAAATGACAAGACTAAAAAGACCTCAAATAACTTACTAGTTTAAATGTATTTGGAACTAGTATAAGTTACTTAATGATCAGATATATTCAAAACATTTTTTTATTATTATGAGAAAGTCTATAGTTTAACACATTTTACTATTTGTGTATAGGAGGCATTATTTTCCAGTATTCTTGTTTGACAAAATATTTAAATAGATGATAGATACACCCAGCATCCCAGTAGACCCATTGTTAATCTGGCCCTGACCGCTTTACCTGTTATAGACAGCAGGGGCGTAACTAGAACTTGGGGTCCCATAAAAGAATTTTAAATGAGGCCGCTTTATCGACCCAGAACACTATGGGGTATATTTACTAAGCAGGGAATTTGCTGGGGAATTGAAAAGTGGGGAAGTTGCCCATAGCAACCAATCAGATTCGAGCTTACATTCTTCAGTATGTAAAATGAAACTGAGAGCTCGAATCTGATTGGTTGCTATGGGCAACTTCCCCACTTTTCAATTCCCCAGCAAATTCCCTGCTTAGTAAATATACCCCTAAGCCTTGGTTGACTTTATTATTCATTGGCACATAAGGCCATTCTCCGTCATTGGACTAGTGCCTCTGCTCCTATCCTTATGTAGGTTTGCCATGACCTAAAAGTCATCTATAAAATTATTTATTTCCATTATGCAAATCTCTCTGTCTGCTGTATCCTTTATTAAGACGGATGTGCAGCTTTGTTTACAGACCCAAAATTCCAATCTCTGCTTGTGAGGCTGTCTGCAGTACTCACAGCATTATCTATGAATATTGGCTCCACATTCTTTAAGTGGAAAGAATACTGGGTAACATTAAATCCTCACAGAAGTTATTCTCTAGATTTGATTTCTGTATCTTATTATGTATAATTTCATACAAGGGAGCAACAGCCTCTGTCATTGTGTTGCAGCAATCCATGTATTTGCATTAAGGAACATATAGACTACAATTACACATATTTTAGGAACCTGTACTTGATAAATACAAAACAGCAGAATTTTCTTTAAGTATACCTATAACTTGCAATAAATGAAAAAAAAGTCTTATATAAGTATGCAAATATAGTATATGAGGCACTCAGTACAGAGTTACTTAGAACGTGGAGAAAATGAATACAGATACTGTATATACAATTAACTGACTAAATAAATACATGCATGATTCAACCATAACATCCTGGAACTCATTTTTACCATTGCCAAGTTCACTTATGATCATAATCTCCCCTAGTGTGGTGTTTGCACATAATACTTGTTTTACAACATCCTTATAAGTCAGTTTTGTGTATACCATCTGGTGCCCACAAAGTATATTGTAACATCTGCATGCCTGGAAAAAATGCAATCATTATTTCCCTTTCCAATCTGGCATGATACTAAGACTTTGGTAATGTCATCAAAGGCCGGTCACGCGTTGATAGCAAACATCCATGGATAGTGCCTACAGGGACATGTAGTACCACAGACATATAATGTGTCAATGGTTACCTTTTCCATTCTAAAAACATCTGTGTCCCATTGAGGGACTGTCTGATGTCTCCTGTTGATATAATGCACGATTCTTTATTACAACAACAGTTTAGGCAATAGACAACCTTAAAAGCAAGTACATGAGCTTTATTCCAAAAATACAGATGTGTTCGATGCAAGAAGTATCCATGGACCCCCAGGCTGAGAACTATACTTTTAATCCATTGCATACATGTTACATGACTCATGTTGAAAGTGTTTGATGACAGAATGCATAACTGTCCATAAAGTCAAACCTCAATGGATCACCTTCTAAAAGTCATGTGTTTCAAAAATACTTGATCTTCTATAGCTCTACAATAGTTTTCAATTAATTTCTAGGTTCTAGTATTTCTTTGGTTACTGATCTTTTAGTAGAGGATATCAAAATAAAAATAAATGAAGAAAAAAGTTTGTGCTCAAAAAGAAATGAAATACAAGTGAACCACTAGATATCAGAAAATGGTGTTTCTTACCTTTCTAGACCCATTATACAAGAGCAAAAGTTGTTTATCACTTTAATGCACAAAGTATAATAGTAGACGTTTCAGAAATTATTAGTGATTGACCTATTTAGAATACAACTTCCACCTACAGATAGGGTGAGTGTGTATTTCTACTGGAAAGAAGACTTGTGAATTGTGACCTATTCTGCTGTTATTAAGTACACAGCCATGCTCAGGCTTCAGAATCCCAGCCCGGATCAGGATGAGAAGTGCTTATCATGGGACAATCTATATAAATTGTACAGAATAGTCTGGTTTAGGCCCTTAATTCCATGGGCGAATGCAGAAATTTTAATATAGGTTACTGCTATCATAATACCAGATTCTGTCCAGAGTTAGGAATTTGAACAATGACCAAGGTGAATCAAACCTTGAGGCTTCAAGGAAACAATGTATCTCTTTGGACAAAGTTCAATGCAAGTAAAAATTCTATTAAAATCCAGCAAAGATCCTTTCACATTGGAGTCTGGGTATGTATTAAACAGCTTACTTCAAGTTTCCATTTTCCCCCTCCAATCTAATTCTCCTATATTTCAAAGACAGTCATAAGAAATCCAGTTCAATGTATTAATGCTCAAAAACAGTACCCAGATTAAGTAAAGTATTTTAAGTATAGACATACACAAGAAATAGACTAAGCCATATGCAGGTCTCAATAAAGAGAGGTAACATACTTCCACCATTAATCAGAGCATATGCAAAACAGTGAAGTGCACATACATATAAGGCTGCTGTTCCATGTATGCAATAAACCTACTTACATGACCACGATTTCAACTGAGACTTTGTGGTATATGATGCACGGAGTTAATCACAATAACCCCGTAATCTTTTAGATACTGATTTTTTTCTCTTGTTTATTTCGATATCTGTCACCACCAAGGTTGGTTCGGACATTGTGCACACTATCACTTTCAATTCCTTGGTTAAACTAACCCAAAACAATTATACTGTACCAGACTTATCATAAACCCAATATGGCCTCTCCTGTTACAACAAAGTAGCGTTCATAAACCAAGCTATTTGGCACGTAAATCCATAAGAACACAGAGACAGGAACATATTCTAGCAAATAACATTTGTACTTGGGTCGGGAATTGGTTGGCAAATAGGGAACAGCGAGTTGTGATAAATGGAACTTTTTCAGATTGGTCAAAAGTTTTAAGTGGTGCACCGCAGGGCTCCTTGCTGGGGCCAGTCCTTTTAAATTTATATATAAATGACCTTGGTGATTGCTTAGAGAGCAAAGTCACTATTTTTGCAGATGATACTAAAATATGCAGGGTAATAAAAACAGAGCAAGATGTCATTTGTCTGCAAAGGGACTTGCATAAACTGGGGGAGTGGGCGGCCAAATGGAAGATGAGATTCAAAATAGATAAATGTAAAACTATGCATTTAGGTCACAATAACAAGCATGCAACCTACACATTAAATGGGATTAATTTAGGGGAGTTTCCAAAGGAGAAGGATTTAGGGGTTCTTGTAGATAACAGACTTAGCAATAGGGCACAATGTCAATCAGCAGCAGCAAGGGCCAATAAGATATTAGCATGTATAAAAAGGGGCATAGATGCACGGGACGACTGTGTCATTTTACCACTCTATAAATCATTGGTGAGGCCTCATCTGGAATACGGGGTACAGTTCTGGGCACCACTCCATAAAAAGGACATTGCAGAACTGGAACAGGTTCATAGAAGGGCAACAAAACTGATAAGGGGTACAGAGTCACTGAGTTATGAGGAATGGCTAGTTTAGGCATGTTTACTTTAGAAAAGAGGCGTTTAAGAGGTGATATGATCACCATCTATAAATATATTTGGGGTCAGTATAGAGAGCTTTCACATGAAATCTTTACCCATAGAACCGTACAGAGGACACGTGGTCACATGCTAAGATTAGAAGAATGGAAGTTTCACAACAAGCAGAGGAAAGGCTTCTTTACAGTAAGGGCAGTGAGGATGTGGTATTTATTGCCTGAGAAGGTTGTGATGGCAAAATCAATAGATGAATTCAAGAGGGGGTTAGAAACATTTTTAGAGGTAAAGGGTATTCAGGGTTATGACTGGTAAGTTATTTATTACCTTAGTCAGGAGGGAACTGTTGTATATTTAAACTGGATCAATTTCAGTTATAAAATTTAGGATCTCAGGAGATCCCATATAGGTTGAACTTGATGGACTGACGTCTTTTTTCAACCTCAACAACTATGTTACTATGTTACATTGGGGCCGATTCAATCCGTTAGGCGCGAAGTTTTCTGCCTTACGCAAATAGCGTAAGGCAGAAAATCTCGCGTTTTTTCGTTCGCACCTCATAGAGGTGCGAACAAAACTCTGCGAGGTTTCACTCCCGTAATAGACGGGAAAAAGCGCACTTCGCGTTTTTTCCCGTCTTCGCGCGGGATTGAATCGGCCCCTATGTTATATTAATTGATATTTAATTTGATAACTAATCACAGTGCTTAGTACAAAAAGTTAAAATAAAAAAGACACTCCGTATGCCTCCTTTTGAGACTAAGCTATAAACTATTATATAACAGACTGACAGACTGTCTGATTATCTCAGGACAATTGAAAGGGACTGAATATTAAAAATAAACCTTAATATATGTGATTATCATGACACTTACCTTTCTTCATTCTTCTTTATTCCTCTCCTCTGCACCATGCTACAATGACTGCACCTTAGGTCTGGCACTGGGGAGAGGTGATAACAGGTGTCAGCACCGCTCTCCCCTTAGCAGATGACCACTGACACTGTAACTAATGTTTAGGCTGTCCAATAATGAGTGCAGAAGGTGAGTGCCAGCGGCCACCTTGTCTGTGGGGCCTGTGTGCACTGGACCCTCTGCACTTATTATTGCCTAGACCATACTGATTTCCTCATTGGGCAGCTATTTATCTAACTCTAAAAAGATAAATATTTCAGTATCTCCCCAGTGTAGGTTTATGGTAACAATGCATTCTCACTGTTTTAGGATTTGTATCTTCATGGGAATTCTTTTAGTGGTTTGAACTTAAGGTGGAAGGGAACTTAAATTTGAAGATGGTTGCAATAACCATTATTGTATTAAAATGAAGCTGCGGGCAAAAAGCTTTATAATATAAAAATATAATCTATTTTGTGGCTCACAAATGAAGAATCAAGGATTGCACAACGACCCACAAGGAGTCACTAACATCTTTATGTTAGACATTTAAACATTGTTATTATTTTGTGGATGGTTATTGTGTCCTGGCTGCCTGCAGAAGGAGAACAAGCTTTATGGTCAGGCGATATATTGGATCTTGCAATTCTTCTCTATCGTTGTCACTAAAAAGCATAAAAGGTAATGTAGAAGGAATTGATATTGGGCATTGTTCTGTTTTGATCGTCTGATTAAATACCATATTTTTAAACATGTAGAGTATGTAATATTTGTAAGTTTATGACACCCACCAAGCAATTCACTGATAAGTTTAAAGAGATTCATGAAATCAATGATTTTATTAATTGTACTACATAGGGAGTAGAGTACTGTCTCTCATGTCCCTGCCCCAAACTGTATATAGGGATGACTAAAAGACCTATCAAAAGGAGAATTTATGAGCACATTCTGAGTATACACAATGCTCAAAATGACAGAGCACGCTTTAAACAACTTACAAGCGTGGCATGACATTTCTTAACAGACCATAATAATTCACTGGAGGGCCTATCTGCCTTTGGGATGTGGAAACTACGGAAGGACAGTAGGGGTGGAGACATACTTAAGACTCTGATGCAGCTGCAATAAGAGACACAATATATATTCCTAATAGACTCATTATTCCCTAAGGGTTTAAAAGGAAAAAAAAATAATTTTCACCTTATTAGGAATTTTTGTATTCCTTCACATTATTATTCTATTTTTCTATTATTTAAATTTTTTTTACTTTTTCTGGATTTATTTGTTTGCTTATAATATGGAGTAGTCAGTTTGTGCATTCTGTTAATATATTACAGATGCATGAGAATTTGTATCTGCTCCATCATATCACAAATTGTGAATGTGATTGCCGTTATTTGATTTTATGAGCTATGTTTCTAACTATTCCCAGATTTGGGGACTGCTACATATATTAATATTTCAGCATTTGTGTTTAGGGATGAAGACCACTTCCCCTTTAAATTAAATTTTGCTTCTGGAGGCAGTATTGAATATGTATACCCGATACTGTCCTATGGAACCACTGTATAATTACATAACTAACACTGTTTTTCTTATGCGGCTGAATAGGATTACAATAATACTGTTTAGGCTGGAGTATATGTGGAAATAGCGATTTTCCAATTGGGACAAGCAACAGCGAAACAACACAGTGTAAACATTACAAATTTGGTAACAGAAATATACAGACAGAAACATTAGAGCCTATTGACATAGGGTGTGCAGTAAACACACTAATAGGAAGGCCGCTCAATAAGGCTGAAAGGCAATGGGGGCAATATCCAGTGAAGCGGAAGCTAAGGACATGCCAACAGGTGAACACACATACTCAAGCCAGGTGAACCATTTTACGAGGGGAGAGAAGGAGGAGGTAGAATATGGGGGACCTTCCGTTTCCATAAGGAAATTAAACTGTAGTTTAGAGACAACTCTTATGTAAGGTGGGTGGGTCTGCATCATTTTTAAATTTTTAGTTGAGGGACAGAAGAGTCATTCCCACACTCTACAGCTATCTCATCAAACATTACCAAATGTTACCATCAGTCATCACATAGATAATATATGTAAATACTTTGGTTGATTGTGGTTTTTGTTAATTTACTTATTTATGTGCTGTGATTTAGCGTCAGCCACTAATCAATGGGGATCAACTCATTGGATTAGCACTTTACTAATCCTAACTAATAAGCACTTTATCTGGAGATAATCAATCATTTGGAATCGCTCTCCTGGTGTTATAGGAACCAAGTTTTCCATAGATTTTCTAATATTTTGTATGTCTTGATTTGACTAGTCTTAGGGACATAATTAAAAGTAAAATTTTAGGCTCTTTTGTGGAGTGCATCAGAATAATGGTATTTTTAGTAATAAGAATGGAGACTATGTCCCACTCTGTGCCACTTTTGTAAATAGTATTCATGTATACCATTGATTGCATCCATGTCTGATAAGCACTATTTGACAAGTTAGAGATTTGAGTCTGTGCATAACTACTTCTTTCTTTTTGGTTGTAATGTAACATGTCACATGTCTATTTGTATTAGTGTTTCATTTAATAAAACTTACACAATAAATCTTTCCATTCTTTTTCCACCACCAATTCTAATATAAAATGTAAACCATGAAGCTGTTTTCTAATATTCTCCCTATAAGCCTGGTAAGTAGAAAAAGTGAAAAATAAAATTTGCGACAATCCGTCATCTAAAGAAACAGAACTTTTTTTCAGACAACAGAAGTCTTCAGTTTTATAAATCCCAATAGAGATTACATTATGCAATAAAAAGATCAATAGGAATAGAAAGAGACTGAACTATAAACAAATAAAATAATGTAATGATCTCATTCTCATTAGTCTCAGTTCTGTGTCATAACTCATTATATGTTATACTTTATAATAATTAGAACTTGTTAAATACGTACAAACCGACAAAATAATAGAAGATCGTAATCATTGGGAATAGGATTAAGCACATAAATCCCTGTCAAAATATTCTAGATTCTGAATATGTCAAAACTGCAACAACATTGCCTAGAGACTACAGTATAGTGCTCTGGAAACTGTATGGTGCTGTCTTATAATTATAACAAGCTACTTGAAAATTTTCAGTTCTTCCTGACATATCAAGACAAAACGTGTAGAGGGGAGCAAGCAGGACCTGAAACAAACCATGCTGCATTGTCCAAACCGGTGAACAATTGTTGGTGAAGCCTGTTTTGTTTATGTATCATTTTATGCGCTTAATCCCATCGTCTCTGACAGACTATTGATGGTACGAGCAAACTTGAAAAATGTTTGCTCGTTCATTTGACACACGTGTGCAGGACCAAATCAAAGATTGTAACTATCTCCTAAAGGAGAAGCGGTAAAAAACGGATCTGGGGGGGAATTCACTAAATGACGATTTACGCTGAGATTTCATATCGTCAGCGTTCGTCAGTGATNTGAAATCGTCAGTGACTGGTGATGTATAGTATTCAGTAAGTGACGATTTCTATTGACGATATNNAATGNCTGACNAATGCTGACGATATCCATTGACGAAAAAACTGGTATTCGGCAGGCGATATTCAGTAAAATCGTCATGTCGAATTCACATAA
>JABWIB010000188.1:134490-145184 GCA_016617825.1 Platyplectrum ornatum | reverse complement strand
TCGTCATGACGATGTGTGGGTGAATACAATATTCGTCAGTTAGTGAATTCCATTTTTGTATCCATTGTATTGCAAAAATCGTCACAGCGATATCACATTGACGATCTTTAAACGTCAAACAAAATGACGAAAAAAAAACACATTCGTCACTTACTGAATAGACATTTGTGGAAATCGTCAGTAAAATCGTCAGCCACTGACGATTTCTGTAAATCGTCATTTAGTGAATTCCCCCCTGGTGTTTTAAATTTCCAGGAGAAAAACTGTCTGGTATGGACATTGCTGGACATAACCTTGTATAAATTCACAATATAGGTCTCTAGTGGGCCGAATATGTTAGAATATACATATATATATTTACTGAATATTTAATGAATTTGCATTGATGAAATATTTTACATTTCAATATACTGTGTATATACTGTACTGCATTTCTGTAATAGTTTTGATGTTCATGTATTGTCCACACAATGTTCGTTCTAGTCCAACAAATAGAGCAATTTTGACAAGTTTAGAAAACACTTTTTTCAAATGTATGATCTATAAAGTAAAATACTTTGTTTCTCCATACGGGGCTAAAAAGAATTTTCCATATAAACACAACCACAGAAACATGTCAAGGATCGGACAGGTAAACGTAACAGAGACTCCTGGACCGAGGCTTGGACCTGACTGGAACTCCAAAACACGCGGTGTAGGGTATGAGGAACAGATGTTCTGTGCCCACTGGTCCAGGTCATCTTCCTCGCCCACCCAAATTATGCTAGGTGGGTGGGATAATTTAAATTTAGGGATTGAGGAGGATATGGAGTAATTTATGGATCTCACGGAATGCTAATCCACACAAAGGGGTTAATGTAGGGGTCTAGCACCGCGTTTTTAGTCCTCATATTTTTCAAAATGGTACATCTTATATATGGGGAAATACAGTATATAGTTATTTTTAAAACAGGGAAGTCTAAGGGTAGTTTTTTCTTGTTCCTGGTGGTAACATTTCCATTCTATCTCTTCATTGCCATAAAATAAATGTATGCCATCTCTTCATTGCCATAAAATAAACCCATGTATAATGGGTTTTCACCCAGAAACTTTATAGAAGGAAATAGTGTTTAAATCAATTATTAGGACTTTGCACATTTATGTAAATGTAGTAAAATGTCAGCTGAGAACAAGACTTTACATGAGACAACAGAAGACCATAGTGCTATGAATCCCAATAGAGATTACACTACACAAATTATATTGATGACCAGCAAAGATTGATAGGGATGGAAAGAGCCTGTATTTCAAGTAATTACAGTGCTTTAATGATCTCATTGTAATCAGGCTCTGCTCTGTGTAACTATTTATTATAATAAGCAATATATTATAATTACAATAATCTGAGTTATACAACGTCTGTACAAGATTAACAGAACATTGGTAACATTAGAAAAAGCCTAAGCATAAAGGTTCCAGTGAAGAGATGCTGGCTACAAAATAGACACTCAGGCTGCTTTGGTTGGATGATCTTGTGCTTTGCTCATGTCTCTCTAGAGATATTCAGTTACAGTGTAGGATTATAATTAGGAGTTTGGGTGATTACCTGGAGTCTACATATCTGTATGGTGGCCCAGTTCTGCTTAATTTCAGGGTTTATTTTCAGACATTTATACAATTGATCCAAAAATGAACTATAATAAACACAAGTGCTCTGTTGTTGATACTGAAAAGGAATTGCTAGAATGAAGCAAATTATTTTACACTTGTCACTTTAATAGCAGACAATTGTACAATCACTCAAATGACATAATTCAGCACCATTAATAAGAAAAACACATTCACATTTACATCAACCTAAAGGTCCAAACATATCTACAATCAAGTGAATTAATCTATGCCATGCATTATGTCATCAATTAAGACATAGGAAAGGAATTAGCTCATTTAAATATCTTAATGTGTTCCTGGACTCATGGATCATTGTTACATGCCACAAGTAGTTTCATGCTGTAACCTCTCTTAGGAGTCACAGGCTATTGAACATGAAGAACCTTTGACTTAGCTGGACACAGAAAAGACTTCAGCTGACTAATGATAAAATAACAACAGTAATGGAATAAGTGTATATTAAACCCATTAAAAGTATGTAAAATGTTTAAGGAAATTTAGGTCTACAAGGCTGTACTCACCATTCACACATTCGGTGGAAAGAAACACTAATTTTTAGTAGTGGAGAATTTGAAAGAAATGTAAATGAATAAAATTTTTTGTCATCAATGACTTAAAAACAACTCAGGGTATATTTTCTAAACTGCTGGAGTGGAAAAGTGGAGATGTTGCCCATAGCAACCAATCAGATTTTACTAGAGAATGTCAGCTAAAATTTAATTGATTGCTATGGGCAACACGTCCATGTATCCATTCATGCAGCTTATTAAATCTAGCCCAGGTCTCTTTATGATCAGATAAGTGTACCATGATAAAGAAAAGAGACATTATAGCCATTCCCACTGGTATGATTTGTAATGGCAGGGGCTTACGTTTAGTATACTGTTTCAGTCCCACTGAAAAGTACCCTAGTCTGGATCAGTACGCAAAGATAGATAGATAGATCATATCTGAGGAACGTTGCAGGTGTCTGGCATCCAATAATGAAGCCAAGGTAAAGTCCAAAACGATCCTTTTCCAAGAAGAATATATGTGTTGCCACCAATGAATCCTTGAGTAATGCAGTGACATTTTAGCTGAATTATTGTGCGGGCTCATATATTGAAAAAAATCTCAAACTTCCCTCTCCTCAAACCATTATAAAAATATATATGAATGACTTGAGGGTCACAGTGTCTAGCAATTATGTAAAAGGTAGTTGTGTGGTTAGATCTGTTGCCCAATCCTAAAGCTATGTTCCCAGAGCAGCTGGCATTCTGATGACAAAATCATGACAAATTATTTCTATAAAAATCCTGGGTTGATTTAGTCATAATGAATATCAACCTTAGTCTAACAATTGTGTTTTATTATGTAGGTGGGAGAGTTATCCATATATATTTACATATACATATCTGGACCAGATCCAGACTTTAAGTAAGAGTGTAAAGTTACACCTGGGCAAAGCCATGTTGCATTTCAGGGGAAGTAAAATGAATGTTATTTTTTAGGTAGAACATTTTGCTTTTGTTTTTGCACACAGATACTGACAGCTTTACATTTACACTGTTATTTAGACTACACTATAAAACATTATCTCTCATCTCTTATACTGTTACAGAAGTTTACCTCCCCTGCAATGCAATATATCTTTGCTCAGGTGTAACTTTCTTCTCTTATTTTCAAGTGTGGAAGTATAAATGACAGCAACAATATAATATAATATCAATAATAAAATATTATACATGGTGACCAAAACTATCTATATTATAATCCTGCGGAAAGTTTAACCTTACAGAGCACAAATCCCAAACATATGTTTTAAAAATATATAAAACCTCATCCTGCAATACAAATGTCTTAATGTGACCCACATGTTTTCAAAAATTTATAGCCGTTAACAGTTTAAATCTATTTTGCTACTGTATGGTAAATGTATGCTAAATACTGTCTTTCCTACACCCCCATTAACAGGGGGTCCATGAATGTAGAAATATTCAGAATTCAGAATGTCCACTGACTGGGTAAGTACAGAAAACATGAATAAGCAGAGGAAATTGTGCTTGGCCATGGGGTTCAGCTTCAAGCTACATTCTGGCGAGATTTATGTCTCTACGCAGGTACAGGGTTGTGTTTAAATAGTACAGTAAAGGCTGGGTCAGCTTGTAAAGTAATTCATTGATATCATGAGCAAATGCTTGCACTTGGCTAACACCAGGCATCACTGGTTAGGTCTTCTTCATGTCCAATAGGAAGTTCAGTGTTTGGGGAGGATCAATAGCCGTTAAGGGGAATATGTTGGGGTTTATATTACTTTGCACCAGTGGGGTCATTTGTCATTGTGGGGGACTAGTCTCCCTCCTCAAGGCATCTCCTCCTGCCCTCTCCTCACGGTGCCCCCTCTCGTTACAGTGCCCCTTTTCTGTAAGATCGGGTACACTCTCGTCCCCCCCAGTTCCAACATCTTTGCTTTGAAATCCAACACAATGGATTGTAGGGAAGATAAAACTAGGATTCTCAGACTTACACTACTGTGCTGGTCAATAAAGCACTTAACTAAAGCAGATAAAAAGACATAATAAAACCCTAATTTTGTATTAATATTTAGTCCTAGATTATAATAGCTAATAAACATTAAGTATGTCTGCACTGTCTCTAAGTTCTGAATTGACTTCTTGTTTCTGTTTAATGTAAATATATGTAAGTTTAGCAATTATTTTAACCAAGCTTCAACCACAGTTTGGCTGTTGAGAATACCAAGCACTGCTGACATGAAGCCAATAGCCAGAGGGAGTATAACATCATATCCTACCCGCTGTGTGCTGCCAGTGCCAGTGTTCTGTGAAGACGTTATCTAAGACAGCATGCACAACTCGTCTGATTACTTAGAAACATTTCAGATCACCACCTTGGAATGGCAGTGCCCGTCTAAAGTACTTGGAACACAATATATATCAGATCTTCCTAATTGAAAAAGTCTATGTGAAAGTACAGTGAGACAAAAATTAACCCTTTCGGACAGTCAAAGATACAAAAAATCATTTGTAGTGACTTGTTAAGTTGAAACATTTGTCACAAAAGACTGTATATTAATGTAAATGCTGAAGATTACTACAGCTATAACAGTCTGAGGAAATTCCGTCTTTCCCAATCCATCGACAGATCTGTTCATTTGTGCTGGCAGACACTAGGGAGCTGATCCTGAGTTGCGCTGTGCGTGCCTTTTTGCGTTTTTTTTTCGCACTGCGCATGCGCACAGAACTCTGAATCACACGCTTATCAGGCGCACATTAGCGACTACAGGGCTCTGCGCCTCAGTTTTTTTAACTGCGATTAATGGGCGTGCCAGTATATTTTAATGAGATTTCGGGGCGTGGCTGGTGTTGCGTTTAGCGCTGCGCATTGCGATTATTGCAACTGGTCTATTTCCTATACTTTGCAGAATAGTTATCAATAGTTGTAGGAAGGGTAAACTGTGTTTTGTGCAGTGTTGCATCTTTGATGTGTCAACTCGTGTAACAGCTTTTACACTGGACAATGTGGACTTTTGTTTATTGACAGTAAAACACTGAAATAATTTACATTATAATTGTTTCCAGCTACCGAGTTTTGTGGGACTGTATAATATTATTTCAATTATTTTTGATAATGCTAGGGAAATGACAACAGCAACACATCTTCATTTTATGGTTTAAATTTATTTATGTTATTGTAAAAATAATGAAGAATAAAAAGTATAAAATGTAATGTCAGTGCTGTAAAGGAAACGCTTCAAGTAACTTTAACCAAACAGGTCATTTATTATATTTAGGTTGACCAAATAAGCAAATACATTACATTGATTTTACATTGCTCCCTCTGTTTTGCCACAAATAAAAAAAAAAAGAATTCCATAAAGACGCAAGATGCTAAACTGCCCTGGCCGTGAATGCTTGCGCATTGGCCTTTTTTGCGCACATTTCACAGTTGCATTTTTTGGCCAAAAAAATGCAGCTCTGGATTATACGCAATGCGGATGCGCAATGCGGATGGGCCTTACTTGAGACCCATGGCTTAGAGTACAGGAATATGCTTATAATGACTCTACCTGTCTTGACACATCAGCGGGTTGCAGAAAACACCAAGCTATTTACAGTAAAGTCTGCTATATTTTAGACTACAAGTACCAGTTTTCAGTTCTAAAATATGTTGTCACTTTCAAAAATATGGCACCATAAATATATTATTCAGATCTATATATGTAAGTCGGGAGTATCCCCTCCAGGAAAGATACAGGAAATGTGCTTGTATGGTGTATGTATGGTATAGTCTGTGCGGCTGCAGCCAGTGAATGGCAGTGGAGGAAACCTGTGTTACCTGTGTTAGTTTTGTATTTTATGCGTTTACCATTACGCTCAAGCACAGTAGAATGTTTCGTTTACAAAAAATAAATCAAGCACCTCCTCATATCCTGTAAACCATTATATCCTTTACTGTGCTTTTCCAAAAATAGTTGGGAAATTTGTGAGTCATATAACAAATTCCAGCACACCAACAATATTCCTACATTAAGTTTGTAATAATTAGGTAAAATTTAATTTAAACTTCAGGATCTCGAGCATCTTCTATTACGTGGACCAAGTGAGCTGTGATTTGTACTTTTCAAGGTGAACCAAAGAGTTTCCATATGGATAACATTCTGCTTGTGTTAAAGCCCGTCAGACAATTTAGATTTATTAGTTTACAGTTCACAGTTTAAAGTTGATGACTGGCACATGACCTGTTCTTGACATACCATTATATCACATGACTTATATGATTCTAATGCCACAAACTAAATATTACAGAAAAGTATATATTTTTTTGGTCTGGGAACGGATTTGGAAATGGTTGATCGTATAATGCTTTGGTTTCCAACTTAAATAGCCCAAGAATCTTTCAACCTCCCTCAGCACAACAATTTACCATGAAGTTGTCATTTGCCAACAGTTAGAAGTTTCCCAGCTGAATTTCACAAAGTTGTTTTTAATGAGGGTGAGAAAATAAATATTGGTTATTTTTACATTTAACTTACGATTGTGTGTTCGGTTACACAGTGTTTAAAGTATGAAACTATGACTTGTAGCTTGTACATGACATTACAGATCTTTTTTGAGACTGGCACGCTGTAGGCTTGGAGTAATACTGCCAAAGACTAATCTTAGCCATTATGCAGAAATTTAAGAAAAGGTATAATAAGTATTTTTCCAGCTGCTTTCTTTAATTCTGCAGTGTATTACCTGTGTGCGGAAAGCCAAAGAACTGGCAAAATCATCTAGCACCTATGAATATTAATTATGTGCCTTGTGTACGAGAGTAAACACCATTTGCAAACTGGTTAATACCATATCTTCTGTGTCGATTTTTAGCAAGACAGTCCTGATTTTAGTGGGACTGTCCCACTGTCCTGTCTGTGCAAGCAATGTCCAAGTACAATTGTGACATCCAATGATGTTGCACTGGCCTACTGGTTTCCGTCTTCCCTCTTATCTCCTGTCCCCATACACGATACCTTTAGTAACTTTCATGCTGTTATGATTGTTATTACTTTTCTCAAAGAGATTAACGTTCCTTAGGAGAAATTTACTAAGGGGCGAGATGCTCATCTCACCGTGGCACGCCATGTTTGAAGGCAAGATGGGTCTTTCAGCATTTTCTAAACGTTGAGATAGCGTGAACCCACTGACTTTGTTCTCGTCCACATCTCGTCATTTTAATCTCACTAGTGTGTGTTGTAACATGAGGAGGACAGGTGTTTGTTAATTTACTAAGCGTTGAGATGAGTTTTTGGTGTGTTCTCGTCTGGACAGATGCTTTCATCTCACCGATTTAAAAGAGGTGCACTTCTAATGAGAATTGGCCCAAAGTGACCTTTTGGAAAAGCCTATAAAATGTATTAAAAAAGAGTCCAGAAAAACAAAAACTACACTAATTTACAAATACCTTATGCACACAAACATTGTAATGTATAAAAATGTTATATGTTTAAGTTAAATATTTGAAAAAATAAATAAATTAATTCATTACCCAAAAAACTATTCTAATTTATCATTTAATTCTACAAAAAATTATTCCACATTGAAATCTATTTAACCATATTCACAGTAATAATGACAAATTTCACCTTTAGTGAGTTGTGAACAAATCACACATCTTGACGTCAAACTCTCCACAAACAACTCGACCAAGAGTCATGGAGAGATGAAAGCGGCTACCAAACCCAACTATTAGTGAATTCCTCATCTCAACGGGTCACAAACACGATCTCAAATCACAGAGATCCGTTGAGATGAATCAAGATCAGTTCAACTCAACAATCCATCTCGCTCCTTTGTAAATTCCCCCCTAGACCTACTGTCTGCCTGCTTCATATCTTCCAGTACACCAATATACAACTAAGAGAATAATTTGTTTAAGCAGACTTCATATTGAATGTTACAAAAGCTCATTATATAGAAATGATATAAACTACTGTCTACCAGGAAAAGTGTATATTCATCATTTTTATTAATATTTACACTTGTATTGTATTGTCTACTCCCACGGTTCTCAAACTGTGGGTCGGGACCCCAAAGTGGGTCGCGCCCACATCTGCATGGGGTCGCGACTTCCTCAGACAGACCATCACCCAGCTGCAGGCCCAGCACTATGGGACTGGAAAGCCCCTGTGATACATGCCCTCAGCCGCCTTCTGTACCACTGAACCAGTTCCCTTATTCATTTATCACATAGGATGCCAGTTGTCANGATGCACAAATAATACAATATGTCCAAAGGGTTAAAGGGGACCTTTCAGACCCTTTTAAACATATACTTATCGCTGTTTAAAATGATAATCTGATGTCTTGGTGAAAAATATCACCAGTGTGTGATTTATAAATATATACAGGTATTGTTCCGCGGTAACTTGCTGGGGTCGTGTAGAAAAATTTTTTGTCAGATGGGGTCCCAATCAAAATAGTTTGAGAACCCCTACTCGATAGGTTATTGAAGGCATTTTAATTTTACCGAAGGCAATCATAAAGATATTTTGAATATCAGCTGCTCTATGTAACTGTAACTTTCTAAATGAGAGAACATTTGGAACTAATCATATCCTTTGCTTTCCCCACACTTATCTCAGCACAATCTGCTATGTTTAAAAGATAATAGAATGCAATCGTTTTTGATTTTCTCTAAATTTGAGCTGTGTTTTGTCAACTTTGGCGCCTTGTACAATGTGCACCTCATATTATTCCCTACCTTTGCATTATCCAGAGAACATTTGTAGGAATAAAAGGATTAGGGTCTGTTTATAATGAAGATGATCAGTCTTTACTTGCAAGGGATCATTGCTCTTAAAGTTAAAGGAGAACACAATCTTGTTTGTGGCTATTTTCTTCAATAAGGGCCAGATTCAGCTTTTCACTCTCATGACTTCTCTCATGGGCAAAACCATTATGAATTGCAGGAGAGGTAAATTTAATTAGTTCCAATCAGCATAACAGGTGACAGCTGATGTTTCCAGCCCAAGTGTAATAACAGTGTAACAGTAACGCTGGTCAGTATCTGTGTGCAACATGCAACAATAAAGTATTTTCCCTGCATGCAAACACTAACATTTATTTAATCTCCCCTGCAATTCAACATGGTTTTACCCATGAGAGTGTAAGTCATGAGTGTAAGTCATGAGAGTGAAAAGCTGAATCCAGCCCTAAGATAGGAAGGTAAAGACACATCATATTGGAAGCATAATCACATAATGCTAGTGTTTTACGATCTAGCGATTGGAAACTGCTTTTACAGAAGTTACAATCTAGTTACAGAATACATTGACCAAACGTGTCTACAAAAACTTACATTTTATTTTTGGTAATGTAATATAGTGTGAGAAATGAGAACTTAAAGCATTATATTTCATTGAAAAACTTTCATTTTTATTTACTACACAAAGCAAAGTATAAAATATTCTTAAATCCTGACTTTGTAACAATAAATCACAATTTCTGTTACATATTTGTAGTGCTCAGACAGCTGCTCTACTACCCGCTGCTTCATATCTTCCAGTACACCAATATACAACTATTGAAAAGATTTTGTTTAAGCAGCATTCTTATTTATCTTATGGAAATTATATTAACTACTGGCTACCAAGAAAAGTGTATATTCCTCCTCTTTTTTTTTACATTAACACTTGTATTGTATGAGTTATGGATAGGCCAGTGAAGGCAATTTACTTTTATTGACAGCAATCATAAAGATAGTTTGGATATCACCTGCTCTATGTAACTGTAACTTTCTAGATGAGAGAACATTTGGAAATAATCTTATCCTTTGGTTTCCCCACTTTTATCTTAGCACAGTCTTCTATGTTGAAATGATAATACAATGTAATAGTATTTGATTTCTCTAAATTTGAGCTGTGTTTTGTCAATTTTGGCACCTTGTATAATGCGCACCTCCCTACCTTTGCACTTTCCAGGGAACATTTGTAGGAATAAAAGGATTAGGGTCTGTTTATGATAAAGGTGATTAGTCTTTACTTGAAAAGGATCATTGCTTTTAAAGTTAAAGGAGAACACAATAGTTTTGGTGGATATTTTCTTTAAATAACTGCCTTTACAGAAGTCACAATGCGGTCTGCTTACAGAATATATTGACCAAACCAGTCAACAAAACTTCAGTTTTCATCTCACATATACAGTATAGGAATCTTTCCTGATTTGTTCCTAGGGACTGCTGTTCCTGAATAATTCACTGCGCCTGAGTAATAAATATAGAGAACTGCCTTCCACTGGCCGATATTAAAGAGCTCTTTTTGTAATCCGTAATAGAGGTCTTTAGAGGTAGCTGGGCAATGTAACAAAGCTATGAGAAAGGCGAGTCAGATGCTTGGTTGCAAAGGGAGAGGAATTAGTAGCAGAAAGAGGGAAGTAGTAATGCCTCTCTATAGGTCATTGGTACGGCCTCACCTAGAATACTGTGTTCAGTTCTGGAGGCCATATCTCCAGAAGGACATTAATACATTAGAGAAAGTGCAAAGAAGAGTCACCAAAATGGTACATGGT
>JABWIB010000188.1:123038-134195 GCA_016617825.1 Platyplectrum ornatum | reverse complement strand
ACTGAAAGGGTAGTTGATGAGTGGAATAGCCTCCCATCAGAAGTGGTGGAGGCTAATACTACAGAACAGTGTAAGCAGCTTGGGATAAATATAAGGGTAATCTGAGTCTCAAACAAAATAGCGATTAAATTTGGGTTGGTATAGTTTTAAATACACAATGGGGCAGATTGGATGGGCCAAGAGGCTCTTATCTGCCGTCACTTTCTATGTTTCTATGTTTAGTATAAAGTCCCACTCTATATGGATTAACACTAGCACTTTTGAATAGCAGAAAAACACATTTGTGTTGAATAACTACGACACCTGGTTCTATAAAACTGTCACAAACTATTTTTCATAGATCACCTCCTCAGAATACCCTGAATATCCTGATAAACTCACAAAATGTTCCTATTTTGTCTCTTCCTACACACTTTCCCGACACAGATTTGCTTCCCTAAAATCTCCTCACCGATCTGCCCCTCACAGCCATCTGCCACCTTTATATACCCCCTCTCTTGCCCTGTCATATTTCCCTCACTCTGTAAATAGCACCCCTCTCTTGCCTTGGCCTCTCCACCTCCGGTTCATATCATAAGACACCAGAGCTTTCACTTCAAATAAAGGTTCCCCTTGGTCCACACGCCTCCCTCCTGGCCCTTCCTACTATTGTCGATAGTACTGCGGTTGCTAGGCAACCCTTTCCTGTTCTCACTCTTTTTACTCTGCTGTTCAATCACACTCTGTCTCCACTACTTCTGCATAACAGAGTTCTAAGACCAAGTCCTAAAGTTACCAAACTGTGGGGTTAAAAAAGTGGAGATGTTGCCCATAGCAACCAATCAGATTCAATCTCACAGTTTTATTTCACATACTGGAGATTGTGAGCTCCAATCTGTTATTATGGGCAACATCCCCAGTTTAAAAAATGTAACACAAATCAGCACTCTCTCTACCTACATAAATATTATATAATCCTCGCTTCCACCAACAAATTGAGATACATACACATATATTTTTAATTTATGGCTCTTCATGTTTGGTTATTAGAGCATAGCTGCCCCTGGGACTGCAGGGTGCCTGTCTCACAAACCTGTCCTTACCATCAGAGTCTCCCCTATATTTACTGACATTTACAATCAGACAACAAAAATAATGGAAGGGACAAATAAAAAATAAAGCAGGAAATGTGCAATGAAAGCAGCATGTGATCATTTCTGAAACATCCACTATCAAACTATTTCATAATTTTCTCTAAATAAATAGACTTTCGGTCAATCCCAGAAGTGGCAAAGACTGACTTCTTACCTCCCATACTGAAGAAAGTGTAATCTCACTCAGCACTTTATGGCCTGTATGCAGAGTTCTCAGAAAATATATTAGTGTTGTTGCAATGCCAAAGATTAAGACTACAAATACATGAAATATTGCTTTTAGGGAAAGTAACATTTAGGTCCATGAACACAGGAAAACTGTAAGGTAACTGGAGACCGATCTCAGAGGTCACTGAGGACTCATAATTTGGCTTCCAAGTGTATTACATAGTGGACTGTAATTCTGTAATCCTATGTATATAAAGCAGAGGTGTTGATAGAAACTATTTGTCTACAGTAGCTCAGAATACAAGCCACAACGTTGCATGTTATGTGCATTGGAAAATAGAAAATCAATTATTGACAAAAAAAATATAAGAAAAGTGTAGGCAATATTTAGCCATAGAGAATGCAAAAGATTATAACAGATTACCTGCACTGACAGAATTATACTCATTTGGAAATGAGTTCTTATTCATCAAATCATATGCAACTGGAAATATTGATAATCAATCTTTATCTTTATGTATCAACTGCAAAAACACTTACAGTACATATATACATAAAAAAAGTTATTTAGTCTAAAAATCAATAATAAATATTGATTACTGCTCATTGATAAACAAATAAAATTATCTTAGTTCACAATGTCTCTTTTTCTTTAGCATACGTCTGTGTTTGTCTCAATGTTGAACTCAAATGTATTTTGGTCACAGTTCCTTACATTCGGGAGAATTAAATATATCCTCTTACAAATTCAAAGTTCCAATAATGTGGTCCTTTTTAGATGATTATAAGGACGGAGTTCCTAATTATAAGGTATTCCTAAAATCATAACGTCTCCTGAAAATGTTTAGCGATGGTAATTTTGTCTCATCTTCCCAGTATAAATTAATCTCCCAGTCTCTCGTGGGAATGTATCAGGTGTTTGAAAAAAAAACCCCATAAGTATTCTTTTATATTATGCGGCTTACCTCACTTAGATCTCTGGGTAGCCATAGAGATAGTTAAACAGAAAGAAACATTAGAATTGGGTGGGATTGTGCTCCTATTAAAAGTTTTACACACTATGGACCGCATAGTTAGTTTCCCATATGGCCACAGCGCGGGAGTGCTGGAGAACGGAGTGAACTCCCTTCACTCGCTCTACCTTAACTCAGGGAAGGGAAGCAGGTGGGCAGGGAAGAAGGAGCACACTGATTATGATCCGATATGGGGGTATATTTACTAAGCAAGACGAGACTGCAGTGAGATTGAAAAGTGGGGATGTTACCCAAAGCAACCAATCAGATTTAAGCTCACATTCTCCAGTGTATAAAATGAAACTTAGAGCTTGAATCTGATTGGTTGCTATGGGCAACATCTCCACTTTCCAGTCTCATCTCAATCTCACCCCTTATTAAATATACCCCATGATCTCTAATTATGAAGTCATAGTTTATACCGAGTAGAAAGGAGTGAAAGGTGTATGGTGTTCAGCTTTTATACTAGGGTCTTGTTGTGGCTGTTTCAGTTTTTTAGGTGACTGATCAGGTATACATTACTTTTGTATTTTTTTTTACTTATGTTAATTTACTTAAGATGCTAATGTAGTATAATACAAACAGGAACACCAACAGACTTTGGGATGTTGGCAAAAAGGGTTGGCATGGAGTGACACACATTGGGGGTTCTGGCATTAATAGAAGTACTGACAGATATAGAAACAGGCAGTAATGACAGACATATGCTGGGCCCCTGGCAGAAAGAAAGTAATGACAGACATATGGGAGTGTATAGACCAGGTCGTTGAGGAACCAAAGTCTAACTGAAAGCTATGTGTAATGATTATCTAAGTGATTGGTAGACAGACACATTGTTAATAAGGTTGGAAAAAAGATAAATGTCCCTCAAGTTCAACCATGTTTGAGATTATATGATATAAATATGTATATGAAATACAAAAGAATTTCTTTGTTCCTATAATAATGCCTGTACTTAATCTTACACAAATTGCTAAATTAATATGCAAAGCATTATGCACAGGCTGTAATGCTATGACTAATGGTTTAGTTCCTGCAGGGACAACTTGACCACATGTGGGGACATTTAAGAAAATCTGTTGTACAGAAAAAAGCATTGTACCTATTAACAACCCTGTACTTAAATATTCAAACACAAATTAAAACCTTAAATGCTTGTTATATATTACATCATCATGTTTGTGTGTATCAGACTCCATAAATATTCACTGTTGTATAAAATATTCTGTAAATACACATATTTGTAGATAATAACATACATTTTGATGACAGGACATCAACAAAGTCATGTTACATTTGTACAATTTATATGCTGATGGTTTGTCATCAGAATGCTTCTAAATATGTAACCATATACTTCCACAATGTCAAAAAAGACATTGAGAAGAATTCACAACATAATCAGGGCCACCAACAGGAATTTTGTACCCTGTCAAGAAACTTCTTGTGGACCCCTTCTTGTGGACCCCTCTAGTTTTCCCTGATAGTCAGCATCTGTGCAATCTGCATATAAACCAGCTGCATCCTCCACCCTGAAATGGTTCATTGTTGCCTATCACAGTGTGTCTGTTGCTTGTTTCTGCAGGACATATCCACCCTGCACTACTGGTCCAAGCCTGCCTGCACCTGATTCCCAGCTCACACAGTTTTCCTTTCTCAGTGATTCAATTGTATTCCTCGTATTTATGTTAATAAACCCCCTCTTGTTAAAAATATTGCTGTCTGAGCTTGTGTCTCTCCTGTCTTTCCACTCACTCCTGTGTCTCTAATATATGTTAATGCTTGCATTCCGGATTTTATAACACTGTATTGTTCCAACAGTATTTTGTTATTTGTTCCTGTTTGTCTCCTATGCTGTATAATTTTGTATTGTACCTTCATTGTCAATTATACTGCATCGTATAGGAGACTGAAAAACTTCAATAAAACGCTTTTGAAAAAAATAAAATATTGCTGTCTTCCCTGTGTCAATAAACACAGCCAACACCAGATTTGTGACAGTATGAACTAGCCAAACAAAGGAAGCTTGTGAATGTAGCCTTTCCACTCCAGAGTTCTGTAAATCATGATATTGGGGTTTCTCCCACAGCTTTTTCTGGTGACTTAATTTTCCTTCAGTCTCTGCAACTTGAGATTATTCTTCTCCGCTCTCAAATGACTCAAGTTCTGGCGCAATATCTTCAGGTGCTCCTTGTGAAGAAGCGAAAATGCAGTATAGAATTAAAATTGCATGTTTATTGTGTCTAATCTTAAATTCTACTTGTCTTCTTCCTAGGGGTCTCTAGTGCCTCGCCATCTAAATGGGTGTGCCTCATACCCTGAAAGCATCTCCAATGCCAAAACCCCAGGAGGGGCTTCTAGTGCCAAAACTCCAGGAGGGGCTTCTAGTGCCAAAACTCCAGGAGGGGCTTCTAGTACTGAGTTCCCATGCCCTTCTGCCTCAAATAATGAGCTCCTGTACTCTTTTGGCTCAGATAATGAGCTCCTGTGCCCTTCTGCCTCAGATAATAGGCTCCCGTGCCCTTCTGCCTCGGTTAATGGGCTCCCATGTCCTTTTGCCTCAGATAATAGACTACTGTGCCCTTCTGCCTACGATATTGGGCTCCCATGTCCTTCCGATTCCAAAGTCGGAATATGTATCCCAGTATACACAAATGGGATTCCATGGTTTTCCAGTGCAGATTTTAACTTTTCACATGGTGTTTACCACTAAAGTACTGCCCAGTCGGTTGCCGAAATCTCCTGCTAATGGGCAGGAAGATCCCTTTGTCATTGTTCCTAGGTCTCCAAATCCAGTTCTGACTGTCTGGTGTCTGGTATTAAAGTATTCCATTCAGCATCCTGAGCAGTTTGCCAAGTCCAGGTCTCCTGAGCGATCTGCAGAGTCCAGAGTCTCCTTCGTCATCCTCTGCCGCTTCAAAGTAGCCTTCACCCTCGTTCTCAGGTCCAGGGTCTCCGTCACCCTCGTCCTCAGGTCCAGAGTTTCCTTCATTCTCATCTGCCTGTACAGAGTCTTCTTTGTCATTGTCTGCCAGTTCAGAGTCTCCGTCACACTCGCTCTCAGGTCCAGAATCTCCCCGCAAATAATTAGCCAGACTGGGTGGACACCTGCTGCTGCTCTACAGAACTGTGATGCTCACTCTTCTATGTGAACTGGATGCAGAAAGGATCCCCGTCTTTTGGTATAGTCTCCATTGTCTTCGTCTGCAGGTCCATAGTCTTCTTCGTCCACGTCTGTCAGTCCAGAGTCACCTTCATCCTTGTCTGCCATTTCAGAGTCCCCTTCGTCCTCGCCTGCCAGTCTAGAGACTTCTTTATCCCTGTCTTCCAGTCCACTATCCATTAGAGCCAGTTCGGGCCTTTAGGGCTGTCTGGCTTCTGCCAGACTAATTAGGACTGACACCTGTTAGCTGTGGCATAAGGCTGCTAGGTAAAGCAGACAGGGACTCACTGTCCAGGGAAGGACTACACAGTAAGTCTGGCAGTGGGTTCCATTTAAGGTATTTTGTTCCCAGATGGTCTGGACTGCCGGGAGCCCAACAATGGGGCCGGTGGGCCGATATGACTGCTATGGTTGTAGTTCCGCACTGGCAGTCGAGATACCCCCAACACCATAAAAACAAGGATGACTACATGCTGAGACAAGTCTAATCTTGTGATTATATGAGAATTAAACTTACATACGCCTACTGTATATGTTTAACAGTGCTTTACAGTAGTCTGCGAGGGAAATGTCTTTTGTCTTTTTTCGGTTACCGGCACACACAAGAAACTGGTCTGCACAAGGAAGAACACCACTAGCAAGGATCACAATAGGTTTTGTTTCCCTGAGAATGAATAAAATGAATTTCATGTGAAAAACTGAGAATTGAACCTGTAAGCTAAACAAATGGAATTTTTTGCCAGATATTGCAACTTGAGCTGGGCATACACTATAAGTTAAATTGTTCGATCAAAAATGTTTCAAGCATGGGCAGAACCATGTTGAATTGCAGGGGAGGTAAAATGAATGTCAGTGTTTGCATGCAGGGAGAATACATTATTTTTGCATTTTGCACACAGATACTGACCAGTGTTATTATCATCTCTCACCTTTAATACTGATTGCAATTAATTCAATTTACCTCCCCTGCAATTCAACATGGTTTTGCCCACTCTTGAAAAATCTTTGGCTTGGAACAATCTTTTAGTGTATGGCCAGCTTAATTGACTTGAATAGCCTACACTAGACACTTAAGAATAGAGTCCTAGTGGACCTTATTTCCCAGACTATTGTTCTGAAATAGCAATACACATACACACAGCCATAACAAGGCACATTGCATGAGAACAGAGAAAACAAGCAACTAGAGACAAAAACATCATATAACAGGTTATGCAGTGTCTCCAAACAGATATCAAAACAAATCGAAGGTGTGGCATTGTCAAGAACATCGTAGGAGCATCGTAAAAAAGAGCAAAAAACAAAAAACTAGGGAAGACAGACACATAGTGGGGAGTGCTGCAAACCGTTCCATCATAGCAAAAGCTAGGGCCGCGCCACATGCTAGGCAAGGTCGAAAGGGAGAAAGCCCTGTGAACGGCATAGGCCGTGATTCAGTGAGAGGCTGAGAGTCGGGCGTAGAACGGTGACTTTTGGAACTACAGCCAAACCAACCAAGATGCCCTAAATTCAGAGTAGCGGTCCTGCGAAGACATCAGCATCTCGTCCATAGCTAGGTAGTGGTCAATCCGGAGAACCCATTCTCATATAGTGGGGGGGGGGGGGTGGAGTATGGATCTCTAGTGTGAGGGGATGAGCGATTTGGCCGCATTATTGAATTGCCGCAGTAGCCATGTGTTTGAGGACGATCTCGAGTTCCCGGAAGGTGAATGGCGCCTCTAGCGATTCCCTGGTAGCAGAGTCTATACGGGGGAAGTTACAAGGGGCATGGTAAGCCGCGGTGCGCTGACGCTTCTGAGCCAACGCGGGAGGGGAGGGGGCAGGTGACAGATTGTAAAGCGATTCGTAATAGTGGTGGAAGACCGAGGCAATCTCCTTGTCACTGTGATGGACGGACCCAGTGGGGGCACAGATCGAGGGGGCGAAGGAGGACACCACTAGACTATTATGAATACAAAGAAACTAAATACAAGTGTGTTTTATATGCACAATCTAGCGCTTGTTATATCAGTACACCCTATTTCTTTCATTCATTCATTGCTTTACTGAGTTGTTGGTTTTACAGCATATACTGGTTGATGAGCAGCAATAGGGGGTAGAGATAAATCTTATAAACCCAATACCTCTGTATCATTATTCTCTGTATTCATGTAACATTATAGTCATGTCAATTTACTTGTCATTGAAAACACCTCTTTGTCTCAGCTATATGCAGCTATGTAAACACAATCAGTTTAAATTAGTCCTCTTAGTATGTTCAAGCCTATAAATAGCTGAGATACAACTTTCTTTTATTTATACTATATGTTCTTTTGTAAATTATTGTACATTACTTACATTCTCTATAGAATGTATACTCGGAATGGTCCCAGACTATTAAGATACATGATTATGAAGCTTACAGTAACCAGACCTTGTTTCATTATCATGAGACTTGACTTAAATGGCCTTGAGATAATTACTGCAGTGTATAATTATGTGAATCTGCCTCATTGTCAATAATAATCCCAGACAAAGTCAAAACAGTTAAGAAATTGTACTACAGTTTTTGATTGTGTACCAGTGAGAGATACACCTTTGCAACATCTTGCTAGTAGCTGATGCTGGAGCACTTCATTGATCGCGTACTAACAGTCATTGTATATTTTATATTCAATACCACAAAAATGGTTTTGGTTCCAGTAATTTTAAATATTTTCTAATGCCTGTTAAAACATCTTTATGCAATATGAAGTGCTTCCTGTTATTTCATATATTACATAATCTCCCAGCTTTTTAATACACTTTGTCCATCTGTCAACAAGGTTTTATATTCCCTCATTAAAAAGGTTTTGAGCTGATCAGCGAGTCACAAATGCACCACTGGATTCATCAGAAGTCAATCTTCTTCCTCCTAGAGCCCCTTTCAATTGACCAAATAGGTTGTAGTCCAATAGGACAAGACTACAGGAAGAACACCATAAAAATCTTTTTTTTGGACAGTATAAACAGCAGTGTAAAATGATGTGTATTGCTGAACATGGGTAACGTCTCTGTTCATTCATATATATATATATATATATATATATATTTATATATTTAAATAAATATGTGTGTGTGTGTGAATAGTATACTGAATGTGTACTGAATATTAAATGAGCTCTAGTACATTGGACTGTAATAATGTGGGAAAAACTTTCAGCACACTTAAAGCTGTTATTTCAGGTAGATAATTACTGAATAATGAGTTGCCAGTAATATTCTTCATGCTTCATTGGTCTTCATTTTTTTCATTAGGACAAAGCACACACACAACATGACTTATGATATCATTCCTATATTGACCACCAGCATCATTCTCATTAATAGTGGATTGTTTCTATATTCGTGTGGCATCACCAGTTTATCTAGTTACTAAAATAGGTCTTCTTGTGGCTTTTCACATAAACCACTTAGAAAATCATGGTGAATATTGAAAGTTAAAAACCAACAGATACTACCGAATAACACCAATTATGTTTGCTGTGAGCTAACATACCCATATGTCCTTGGGTTAAAAACCTCAATACAGTCAAAGTGGTCACATGAGTGTATGGTCAACAGCATATACTGTGGATCAGAAGATGTAGTGTAGTTTTAAATATAAAATCTCCAGATTTATTTAAACAGATAATGACAAATGAATCTAGTCTCTGATAAGTTAATTCTTCCTACCACTGGGAAAGTTCTTTTCAAGACAGGGAAATTGGCTTCCGAGTATAAACAGTCTCTTTTGTAAAGGAAATGAATGAATTAAAATATAATGCTACTGTGTACATAAAAAGCAAGAAGCTTCCTTTTTCTGTTTTACTGCTTTTGTACGATACGTTTTTATCAGTTGTATAGACTGGGAAAATATAATCAGTTTTAGCCAATTCCTGTTATTTATCTTACAATATATGTGCTGCTATCAGTGTTACCAGAATAGGACATAATTTTTATCTCTTATTTATTAGGCTCTACAAAGTGTCCGCAGCGCTGTAGAATGGGGACTACAGACAGACAGAATTGGTGGGGAAGGGGAGCCTTGCCCGCAGACTCACATTTTAAAGGAGATTGGGAATTGATACATAGGGGCAATTACACATACACATACACTATGGACAATTTAGTCAGCTACCAATTAATGTTTTTGGAGTGTGGGAGGAAACCGAAGCAAACCCACGCAGACATGGGGAGAACATACAAGCGCCACACAGATACGTGTGGGAATTGACCTCACAAGCTCGAGCATGAATGGAGAACATACTGGGGTTGTTCCAGAGGCGCACACAAATAAATAAATAAATGCACACTGCTTACACATAACGCATTACAAATAAAGTTGCACCTTCATCTGTGGCTGTCTAAAGGTCATGATGTATTTCCCTATATAAGGGTGCACTTTGAGAAGTTAAGTCAGATCAGCATTGCTTAGCAACATACAGTCGTCTGCAATAGCATATACTATCCCCCTATTTTTTCATGTGTTATAAGCAGATATTACTATAAACGCTGTAATGTGATAAGCAACATTGTATTGTAATGTAATGTATCAGCAGTCCACACCAGCCCAAAGGCACAGAGTCTACTCCAAGCCTGGTTTTCACCATGATGGTTGGGATGGACTCGACTTATGTGCAGGTTAGGAGCAAGTCAGGGCCCTCTGGATAAGCACAGGAACTATGCAACAGTAACAGAACCTTTGAAGCAGAAGTGTATACAGCAAATATGTGCAGGAGCACTGGAGCCGCAGGGTTAGCTGGATCAACAGATGTAGACAGCGTGACCACTGGAACACTGGAGAATGTAGACACACAGGGAATAGCAACTGAGAAATAACCACAGAACAGAAGGATATCATAGACACAGGAAACAAGAGATATGGCAGACAAGGCCAACTGGAACCATACTACAAAGGACTAAGATCCAAGGAGCCAGAGCCCCCAACAAGCTTGATGACATGAATCAGAAGGAAATAGGAACCAGTTCCTCTGACGTAAAAGTGCTCAGAGTGAGAAGTTAAATAGTCAGCTAAAGATCTTAGATGCCGCACCTAAATGGGAGTAATTTCATTTAATGGAAACTCCACCAGAGATTGCAGGGAAAAGTGAAAGGTAAAAGTAACAGAAAACTTAAATGCAGTACAAGGATCATGACAGTGAGCTGGCCTACGCTCACCTTTAGGCCATGATGTAGGAAACTNAAATGTAATTGCAATATGTGTGTAGAGAAAGCATTCTCTTTCCACGGATTATCCTTGAAATGTTACTACAGCTTAATCATAATCTACCTGTGGTATTTTCTGTTGACTGGGCATGATGAAAGGGACACGGCTGTCTATATAAGGTCAAACCAAGTATGAAGTCAAAGGAATTGTCTGTAGACCTCAGAGACAAGATTGTCTCAAATCACACATCTGAGGAAGGATACAGATCCTATCTGCTGCTGGATTGTGGTAAATGGCGTCTCCTACGCGTTTCCTAGCCACTTCATCAGGGAGAACATGGGAGGACAACCCTGGTGATCAAAGCTTGGGATGCAGCGATCCCTGGAGAGTGATTGCCTGTATTGCGGATATTTTACATGCCTGGTTTTATCTTACATTTGGTACATGCGATTGTGAAAGCGGGCACTAAATAAAAAGTTGTCTTTTAATTCACTATTGTGCGCTTCCTGCTGT
>JABWIB010000188.1:110002-121565 GCA_016617825.1 Platyplectrum ornatum | reverse complement strand
TTTTGCTTTGTACAATCGCTTTAATGACAATGTAAATGTAGTAAAAAGTAACGTTTCAAAATATATATATATATATATTTTTTTTTTTTTTTTTTAAAGACCCAGTTTGCAAACACAATGCATAATCTTCAGCACTGTGATGAAAAGGATAAAATCTGATGCAATAGTCTGTTATATGCTGTGGAGTGTCAGCTGTCAGCAGCTTTCTAGACATGCACTATGATGGTGCGAATGTTTTGCTGTAAATTGTGCATATTTATTTTTGCATTCAGGTCTGGATTTGGTTCAGCTGTGTGAGCATACCCTTACTGTGCATTGACTTCCAAGAAATGCTTCTCTAAATCGGGATTGTTGTAACTGAGTGCACATTAATTCTGGGCATGCATAGTGTGAAGGAATGCTAAGATACTCTTCTCCATCTGGCCTACAATGATTAATGAGTTACCCTATATGGAGGCAAATGCAAGGTGGGAGGGGGGAGGTATGAATTGTACAGTAAAGACCTGACTAAGCCCTTATTAGTCTGGTCTTACACATGCAAATTAGGATTGCACTGTGATACAGTAGTATGTATCTGCTTACACTCACATTGGCAATTAAGTCTAAATAAAGTTCTATATCATTGAATTTCATTTCTTCAACTTTGTTGTGACTATCTACGAGCCCTCACTGGCCTTAATTTACCAGAGAACATAGTGGTAATTGATAAGAAAAACATAAGTGGGACATGCGGTGGAGGATGGAGATATTTAGCTATATTAATTAAACAGAGCAGGTGTAATTATACTGTCAGAAACTTTGCACAGACCACAGCAGCAACAACATGTAAGAGTGTTGACTGAAACAGCATAGCCCCAACTGTCCCGAATTTAGCGGGACAGTCCCGCTTTTGGGGGACTGTCCCGCTGTCCCTCCCTCCTACCAGTTTGTCCCGTGACTTGATGCCGATGGATACTTGCGACCAATGAGATCACCTAGGAAGTGCTCCCTATAGTGCTTTGAATACCTCATGATGAGCTCTATCTGCATCTTTCCTTACCTGGCAGCTGCCCGAGAGAAGAAGAGTGCTAAAGCCTGTTGCCTCAATCCCACTAGGCTACCCTAGGCTAGATGTGTCACTGCCATAGGCATTGCCTTTGTTCCTGCTAGGGCTCCCCGCTTGGATCTGCCATGTGCTAAGAGGCTGAGCACCATCAGAATCTCCTGTCTATTAGTCCAGACTGGTGAAGAACAGTGGAAAACCAAAAAAAGGGAAACAGATCCCCACCAAAGGATATTTATATAGGTTGGATAAAATAAATAATTAGAACAGACAAAGAGCAGCTGTATTGAGGATTATTCAAATATTCCCTTAATAAGAAAATAGAACCTCAAACCAATACAGGATAAAGCGCTAAATAGAAAATAATAAATAATTCATTATTAATAGAGTAGCCGGAGTATCCACTGTTGCAAAAAATATAATGAAAAAAACAATGTCAGATTAGGACTGCAGATTAGATTCAGCAGTCCTGAATTAAGAATATCTGATGTTGGAGTTATTGCAATTGTATAAAACTTACAGTTCAGATGGTATCAGAAGTAGAAAAGGTGGTATAACCAGGGCTGTGGTTTGTTTAAAGGCAAAACAGTCCTCCAATTAGGGGTCGATAGCATGGATCCCAATACAAAGACTGATATATAGCAGACAGTGGTGTGTCTCTGGCTTCTGTCCTAATTACTGCTTGAGAAAGTGTCCAGAGACACGAAGCGCGTCTCAGCTTGTACTTTGTACACTGCAGGATCGCTAAAGAATATCTACGGAGCTCTCGCATTACGATACACAAGCTGGCCATCCGTCGAGTCTTTCAAAAGGAACAACACCCTCAGCTACTACTGCAATTTAGGAACATGGAGGAATCGCCAGAGACACACCACTCTCGCTATATATCAGTCTTTGTATTGGGATTCACAATTTCACCTTTAAACAAACCACAACCCTGGTGAAGAACAGTGGACTTAGCTACTGCGGAAATCCATGCTGATGGAGAGTCTCATTCAAGAGAGGACTTCAAGTCTTGTCTTTGTTTGGTTCCATGTTCTCTTTGTCCACCTAGTGGCCACAGCATGTAACTTCAGAGTCATCCTCTCCTTGTTGGAGCTGCCTGTCACAAGTTTACCTCTGTTCTATTGGTACAAGGCCAAGGGTCTTCAAGCTGTTCTGAGATCTAATCTGTGACATTGGCTCCTCATCTCCATTGTCTCCTTTCATTATCTACACCTGAGAAGGAAAGGCTGAAGCAGAAGAACTTTGCCCCAATAAGGAAACAAAAAAAATTTACCCCTGTGTACAATTCATAATAAAGGCAGACATAGTCAGTCTGTGGGTGGAGCTGGGCGGGGTTGATTGTCCTGGTCTCCTATGTGCAAATGTTGGGAGGAATGCCTATAATGAGCTAGAAGGAAATACTTGCAGAACAGTTTTAAGTCTGTATCCTGGGTAACCTTATAAGAACATGGCATATTATGAAGAAAGAAATGTGTGCGACAGGGAAAACCTATCACCGGATCGCAGATTTGTGTTGGGGCTAACATATACTCACCATTGCTTGAAAAGCGAAACACCAAGGGCTACATTGCTACACTGTTTCTGGGACTGCTCCTTCATCCGATGATTTTGGAAATTCTTCTGAGACTGCCCCTTCATCCAATGATTTTAGAAACAGGTTAATTTGTTCTCCACCAATCACCTCTTAGATGCATTCCCCTTCACCCCTGTAAGGGCTATACTAGGCTTTCTTAACCTGTCATTCAGATATGACAATAGGTCCAAGAAGATGGTGGTCATGGTGTCGGCAGTGGCCTTGTGAGTGCATCCTTCAACTTTGGATCCTACCCCGACCCCCCTCTATAGTCATGTTCAAGGAAAAGCTATGCCATGTCTTCCGGATGGACTGGCTGGAGGCTACTCTACACAAAGAGTCCTCAGCCAAATCCTTTTTTACACTATGGGAAAATTTTGTAGCCACTTTAAGTGCCCCTCTTCAGACCCAGATCCATCTCTGTTTCCGGATGACAACATGTTATGTGGCACGCACACTTTCAGATGACCCCCCTATTCATGATATTAACGCCTTGTTATTAATGTATGCACCTATAGTTCCTCAGGTTCTCTGTAAAGTTTCTTATATTTGTGCACTGCTCCAATAAAAAAGGTTTTTTTAAAAAAAGAAATGTGTGTGTGCACCCCGTAGTCCCTAATTAATTGTGCATGTGTACCTATTTAATCTGATGCTACCAGGTCTAAATAAAACAAAAAAAAGGAATCTATAATGTAAGGCACACACCCGAGGCATGTATCATAGAAATGTAATTTTGTAATAGGAAAAATCATAATGAAAAACAGACAATTAAACAGACAGTTAAATATTAATGGGCGATTCAATTCCTTTTCCAACCCCTTGCATGATGAAAAACTTGTTTCTTTATTTCTTGTGGTTCACAGACCTGAGTATAAAAAGGAGCGAGTTTCTGCTACCGTAATAGACACGAAAAAGCACACAACCAGCATTTTTGCACTTTGCCAAACAATTGAATTTGTCCCTAAGAACATTAGAATTATAGAAAAGTTACGTTAAAATTTTATACAAACAAACACACTCACATTTGTCTACTTAGCTACTTTGCTTTCTAATACCACATTGAGTTATATAATACAAAAGGGAATCTCTATCAAACTCTGAATTTAAGACTGGCTATAATATTTTAAAGCAAGTATAAGCCTTAGGGTGACGTGTGAAACCCGAGACTACATTAGTGGAAATGACAGCCTTTAAAGCTGTGTTAAGGTGTTAATGTGAATAATGGAAGATTTAGCGCCGTTAAAATACTTGTGGCTTATAGGGCTGTTTTCCATAATATTACATACTTACTTGCATACAGCAGTATTAGTCAAGCGTTATAAACATTCCAAAATCTGTCTTTCAGTTATTTCTGAAATAAAACAAGCTCATGAAGTATACAGAGTATATAAGGAGTCTATAATATATTTGTAGTTTATTAGGAGTCAGGGAATATGCAGTATATAGAGTGCCATTTCCAACAGCTAATATACCCGGCAAACATTATAGTATGTGTCATCTCAGATTCTTAAAATTTCACGCATATACTTTATATATTGTGCCCTCTACAGACCCCTTGCATACCCTACTTATAATACATTTATTAAGTATTGGTTGTAGAACACAGTACTTTGTTGGTATTGTGACCATGGCTCAAATAGGGGGTGTATACGGGGGTATGCCATACCAGAATGTCTCCAACTGATGTAATTGGAAAACTACAAACCTCCATTGATTTCTATTATATTCAGTGTATTTATAACCCCACTTCTAAATTTACACTTCAACCACTGGTTGTGACCAAACATTTATTATAGTTTACCTCTATATTCTGTGATACAATATATTACACTTATTTATAGCATAAGAACATGTACTGCAATAGTCCTTGTAATGCAGTATAGCTTAGATGGCAATGATTTACAGTATTTGTCCTTTTGTGTTTATAATTGGGACAGGGTCCTCCAATAATGAAGACTGCTCAATGAAAAATGTACAAACATTACACTTACCTTCAACACTCACCATGTTTTATCAACTTATAAATGTAATTATAAAAAGCCCTCTCAAACTAAGCATGAGAGTGAGGGTTACAATAAATAATTTGTATTTGTTAAAATAAATACCAAAAACTAAATAAAGGGCAAACCTTGCCAAAGTCCATAATCAGTAATTGTATTTAACATTTTCATCTCACCACAGAAATACAGCAACTTGCGTCATTACTATTGACCATTGAGCCAGTAGAATGTGCCTCTTCTACATCTCTCCACTATATTTACTCCATACCTTCAGTGACCACTCTTCATTCTGTCTAGATTCTCTCCAGGGCACTTATTCCATATCTCCTGGTCTCCTCCTTCATCCCTCCATACCTGATCCTAGTTTCTCCAACATATCATTGCTGTTTCTTATTATTCATTTTTCATAACAGTTTCAAAAATCAAAAACAAAACAAGACAGGTTTTGATCGCATATCATTAAATAAATTGAATTTGTCTCCCAAGCCAAACAATCATAAAGACAGCAATCTTGTGTTTCTTTACTAGGAAATCTTTGACTTTGTTGTCTCTTCAAAAATGTATTTATATACTGTATGCTGAAAACATTTTATTAAGCTGTCAAACACTCTTCTAGCCCCAAATTCATGCTATTTAATAAAATAAAAAACTTGGAAATGTAAAGAAGGTTGTTGAAGAATAGCCAACATTAGCGTTAACTTAATAAGGAAAAAGTTATCCAGTACAATTACCCAGTTAGTGGTGGAATGACAGTCGCAGTGGAGGGAATGCTCTCCATCGTTTTCACAATGTGTCATTTGACTCCTAATGAAAGAGGGATTAAAGAAAAAGTGCCATAATTGAGGCTGAACAATCCTCTTGAAATGAACAAGAAAAGGGCCTTTAATGGGTATTTGTGCACGTGCTTTCTTCTGCCCAGTTATGTAGTGCCGGTTCCCCTGCCAGGGCACCTCTTCCATTTGGTCTTTGGAATCTACCTGTGGTACTGTCCAGGTCTTAACTCATCGCAGTCACTCTTCCTACTCGAGGCCGTGACAAAAAGATCTTCATAAAACAGTGACATCTATTGTCTTGTTGAAGATTGCAGAGAGCGTGAACAAAGTCAGCAAACTGGTCTTTTATTATATGCAATTATTATCAACTGTCCTTTATGTGGAAACTAGTAAGAAGGGAAGGAGTCACTGTTTAAGGAGACTCAAGTGTAGATAAGTAATGTAACAAAGCAATAAGAAAGGCAAGTTAAATGAATCACTAGAAGTGCTATACTCCTTCATTGAACTGTTGAAATACCTCCCTCCTCAGATTGTGAAACCGGTTCAGAATTGGTACCAAATCTCTGGGTCCAGATCTGTCCTGCCAAACTTGTGCATGTGCTGCTTATCAAAAGAGATTGTTGCCTAATGATCATTACATGCCCCCTTTTAGTAAATCCAGATGCAGTCTCATAAATAGCAACTTTTCACTTTTGCAAAACATGTATTTCATACGTTTTGACTAAGGGGAACATTTGTGTAATGTTTGGAAATAAATTTGATGAACACAATTGTAATTTACCCTATTGTCTATTAGTGTAATACATATTAAAATATAAAAACCAAACAAAAATAGATGCAGTTAATAATATTATAGCAACGTGTAAATTCTGTCAAGTTTTTTTTATCATACAATGCAATACAAAATACAGCCGTAATATAAATTTCAGGACAACAGATATAAGCCAAAAATACTTCGTCTGGGTTTCATAAAATGTTTAAGTCTGTCTACAATTGCGTCAATGCCTTACTTTATGTCTTTTTAGTGGTTGCACTAAGGATTATCATCAAAGGCAAGGTCCAAAGATAATAATTTAAAAAGCACAATAAAAAAATCAGACTCAAAATATAAAAAAAGAAAGAAAAATTAGACTCAAAACGTTAAAAATATATTGAGTTGATCTATTGCACTACTTATACTTGTTTCAGCTCAATAGCAAGGAGCTTCCCAGACAAATAGTTAGGTTCTGGCAAGTGACCGTGTGTCAGCGGTGGGGTGTGAACAGGCAATGATACTGCGCTGCAGTAAGTAATATGGTGTGAAAGATAGTGTTGGGGTGTTTTAAAGAAATGTATAGGTGTTAGTGGTAGAGTCAGTGTCTTGGAAACAATATCAATATTTAAAAATATTTCCAGGGTCATTTCACTGACACCTTACCACACATACTTGAGTTAAATCTATACTGAAAATATATATACATATGACTTTCTAAGGATTTAGCAAGGTAAAAAAAAATGTATGGAAACCGTACTAAGAGAAGTGTTAAACAACTATATCAAATTACCAACCTGTTCACGTGCTGACGATTGCTGTAAGAATGAAAGAAGTGCAAAACTATATTTAAGGGGTGCAAAGATATATTTATGAGACTAAAGCAACTTGGTAGGTGTATCAGTCCCAGACTTTTTCACCACTTAACTCTTATTATGTGCTGTTATGATAAATGTATATGCTGTTACACCCAAGCTGCATTACATTTCCTGCCCAAAGTGAGATATCAGCCGGTAAAATACATCCCTTTGCTTCCTTCTTCTCTCCACTCTGCTTCTAAGAACGGGAAGGGAGTTGTCCTCTTCTGAAATCTCGGCACTGCGCCTGTCCCAGCTAAACGAAGGGTTGTTCAGGGTCAGGCTATGTCTGAAAAGGAATAGAAAACCTATGAATTATCCAGGTTTGGAAGTTATGCGGATTGTTAGAAAGTCTTCCTGCAAAAACCTGTGTACTTCTTTTTTTGCTTTCTGCATCAGTGTATCCTTATGCAACCATCTCTGACTATATCATTTTGGCAACTTAACAAAATGTTTTCAACATACAGAGTATATAAAAACTTTTTTGACGTGATAACAAAGTCAAGGACTTCCTAGTAAAGCAACACAGAATGCTGTCATTATGATTGTTTGGCTTGGGAAGACACGTTCAATTTATTTAATGATACAGAATCAAAACCTGTCTGTTCCATTGTTTTTGTTTTTTGTAACTGGTATGGAATATGTGAAAATATCCTGAGCCTATTAACTCTGAAACGCAACCCCTAGGACAGCTTGTCATTGTAATATGAAACCATTTGGGTCTAGGATTATTCAGTTTCTAAAAAACATAACATTTCACCTCCAGGACAGCCTGGCTGAAGAACATAGAAGCTTATCACCTCTAGGACTGCTTTGGCCACAGTCTACAGGACTGTCCCTCATTTGACTGCATTACTGAACCATGTAGTCACTTCTGGGACCCATCAGGGGAGGGATATGGGGCCGTCACCTCTAACATTTGGTTCAGCCCACTGATAGTTGTTGTTCATTTCAGGGTGCACATTCCATTATAAGGGCCCCCTGGACTGTGTTTTTTTTTATTTTTTATAAGAATTCTTTTTATTATTAGAATGCAGGCTGAGGTTGGAGCGGATTCCGGGCATAGAACAGAACACAAATTAGAAGGAAAAAAGAGTTGGGACTGACTTCTCAATTGCCAGATCCCCCCCATGTTACCTGACACTCCTGGTGAAATGTGTCCTCTTGTGTCCTATTAAAAGTTATCTTCTCTGGACCACTAACTGGCTCTTAGAAGAACTGGAGAAAAGTCATCATTAACCTATTAAATCATGTATATATCTGGAAAATTGTGTGGGGATGTAACTGGGATCACTCACAGTTCAGCAATAGAAATAGTGGCACACACTGATCTCTGGTATCATTTTAATAGCAAGATGCCATGGACAAAGTATTTTCCAGGAAAAAACAGATGCCTGGAACGCTGCATTTGGATTTAGCTCAAAATTCTTACCTTTTATGTCGAATTTGACTCAAGGCAGCTAAATTCATGATGTGGTGTGGTCGTAGAAAGGAAACAATCCAATCTCCATAGTTTTAAAGAACTGTTGAATATCTCCCAAGTAGTTTTATAGGACTATGATGAATTTTATAGTTATCATATTTGTTCAAATCCTAGTAACAAATAGCTAACATATAAATAATGGCAGCTACCAAATGCAACAAAATCTTGATGTTCAAGTACCTCTCATACTTAGAACATAAGGAACAAAGAGATTAACCAAATATTGCAAAGCAGCCACCTTAAACGTCAAGTTCTGAACTTGGCATCGGGAGATTTGATGCTGATGTCTGTTTGATGGGGACTAAACTTGAACTTAAACAGCATCAGGAGTGTTACTATTCGTCTCAGTGATCCCCGAATACACTGTATTTGACAATTATATCGCCCATTTTCGATTATCTACATGTCGTCTCCTTCTCACCACCACCCCTAGAGGTCCTAGGATCTTTAACCCTCACAGTATTTTTTCCAGATTATAAACCATATGTGTACCAAGTTTGGTGTAAATTGCTACATTGCTCCAGGCATTCCATGTGTATGTTCCAGAGTTATGCTGGAACATATACATACACAGAGGTACCACACATCTAATCACACATCTATATCCCCACTCTCCCCCACCCAATCATTCCCATCAGCTTTACAACTATTTGTGTATCATAAACGTGATTTGTGAAAGTACTTGCTGTATGGCGCACAGAAAGTAAAAAGACACAAAACATAAAAGGAAAGCAAACTAGAAACAAAAAATGGTGGAAGGAGAGAATTGCCAAGGCCCGGAGAGCACCCAAACACTAAACAAGTGTGACCCAAGCTTCTGAGATGAGACACGATCAGCCGTGCTCATACTGGTACAGCTAAGGGTGGGGCAAGGCTACTGAAATGCTGCTTTTCTACCTACGTCTCTTTAGCCTGGAAGAGGGCAAAGTAAAAGAATAAAAGCCTGCAGCCAGTGGCATAGCGATAGCGGTCGCAGCGGTATCAATACTCCAAATTTGCTCGTTGTTTGTGCATGTCCAAAATGACAGACATTCGTGTCAAGTCCATAGTTTTCAGGGTCTCTAAGCTTGTTAGTGACAGTCCTGATGACATTTAAGTCCAAGTTTTGTTAGAAATCTGTGTGGGGGTAGGACCCCCCCAGCATCCCTTGGGGTGGGGGTGGAAACGTAAAAATAATATGAATATTGTTGAATCCATATTTTTCAGGGTCGCTCAGATGAATAGTGACACCTTATGCCATTTGAATCTAAGTTCCATTCCCATCATCATGGCGGGGTATGATGTGGTGAAACAAAAAATGACCAACATTAGTGTAAAATCCATAGTTTCTGGGGTTGCTAAACGCTTATTGGTGACAGTCCCAATAACATTTAAGCTCAAGTTTAATGTTAATGTTTGGATCTCTGCAAAATGTTCCGCTGGTGCACACTGGACAGAGCTTTGACAGGGAACCTGGTATGGGTCCTCCAACATAATATAAAACGACACTGGATGGATTTGGATAACATCACATCCTGAATTTAGGCGGCACTGTCCAGACTTGTGGCCCATTAAAGGACGGTGCTTAAGGAAATAATTGTATAGTTTGAATATATAAGGTCAATTGTAGGTAGAGCTTGGCAAAGAAGGAGCTTATTTTGCAATCAAACCCATGTAACACCTTGTACAACAAATTTTTTGGAGTCAGTACATGTCCATGTGTTCTAATACTCATATTCATTTGAAGAATGTCACCCTTCTGTACCATGTTAAACCCCTATTGTAATGCAATCATGGCTGTATATTTACAAATTAACTTCTTTGGGAGATAATCATTTAAAAGATGCATCATTTCCAGTTTTCTATATAAAGTTATCATTTTGAAAATATAAAAAACTGCATGTCAGGGGCATGTTCTACATTTGAGCAGCAACTTTTCATTTAGCTATATCCATGTTCTGCCACTAATGGACCTACCGTACTCATGTCTGGAGCAGTGGTTAACAAAGCTTCAAAAATAATACACAGCGGTCAACATGGAAAAAGCCTAGGTGAAGCATGTGTCAGCTGGGATATAAGACTGTAGTAGAATATGTTATATATTTATATCCTAAATAACTTCACTTGCTCTTTAAAGTTTCTTACATTCTGCAAAGCTTGGCTTGGTAGCAAACAGCTCATACTTTCCTAATGTAGTATTCCACTAATGAACTTGTCTGAATTGTATTTTTTTAAAGTTTAACATTTTGTCAGGTCAAGGCTTGTTTACAGAATTCTGACAGGACCTTACTCACGCTATTATAATGTAATTGATGCCTTTTTGATCGATTCTGAGCTATGAGTCTCTGGAAAATATTGGAAGTGTATTCTGGGTTGGGAGAAAGTATGATGTTGCTTTGATCTGCAAGAAGAGCTCAGTTTGGTGACAGTCAAGAGATATCCTCAAGAAACGCTAGAGGAAAGAACTGTAATCTAAAACTACTTTATCACCATATCATTCAGAATGAAATTCAAATTACTCAGCAAATATTTAGAAGATGATGTGTGGGGGGAAAAGGATATACAAACCAAAGTAGTTTTATCAAATCTGCCAGTTATGCCCCCTTTTTTCAATGGTTTGCTGTTTTAATGTGGTGTGATATATTATGTGGAAGAGTGGTGGGACAGTGAGGTATATGTTATGTGTCTGTGGAGGTATGCTATGTGCACAGTGTGGTGTGATTGTGGGTATATAATATGTAAGCGGTGAGAGTGGTGTAATGTTATATAGGGAGAGTTTTATGACTGAGGGGATATAATATGTAGTGTGGGGAAAGTCATGTGACAGTAATGGGAGAGTCGGCAACCCTGTGTCATGGTGTAATATGTTATGTTGGGAGAGTGGTGTGAATGATGGGATATATTATGTGATGTGAGGAGAGTATTGTGACTCTCGGGGTATAATATGTTATGTAGGGAATGTTATGTGACTGGGGGTATATTATGTCTAGAGGGTGCTGTGAAGGTGGGGGTATTATATGGTATGTGGGGAGAGTGTTGTGACAGTAATGGTGTAATATGAAATGTGGGGAGAGTGGTGTGACAGTAATGGTGTAATAT
>JABWIB010000188.1:97075-108547 GCA_016617825.1 Platyplectrum ornatum | reverse complement strand
ATTCAACATGGTTTTACCCATGAGAGTGTAACTCATGAGTGTAAGTAATGAGAGTGAAAAGCTGAATCCAGCCCTTTGAGGGTATAATATGTAATATGGGGAAAGTGATGTGTCTGTAGTAGTGTAAACTGGGTAGATTGGAGTGACTATAGGGTATAATTTATTTGTAATACAATAATGTAAGAAGCACCCATTTTCTTTCAGGCCCATGGCACCAGATTAAGTAGTTATGGCCCTGGACTTAATCTCTGCATGTGATAAGCAACTAGATTGAATGAATGATGTCCAGCAATGAAATGCCATGAAGCAGCCACATGGTTCATCTTATGTTATGTTACAGCATCCGTCTAGGTCCTGGATGTCTCATCCAGATGAATTGGTTATTACATCATTACATGAATATATGCAGTCATACTATATAAAAGCACTCCTATTAGATGCTGACCTTTACTCCGGCACAGGTAAGGTATCCTGGTGGCATTAATGCTGAGATCTCTATGTAAGAACAGCAGAGAACGGCACATCCCGCTTCATCCTTCAGACAATGGTGTTTGTGTACAGCAGGCTGAATGCCAGCACACTGCTGGTGTGAGGCCAGAGGACCTGCCTGGCTCTCGCTTACAGGAATGAAGCCTCGTCAGCTCGTAATGAATAAATTATGTCTTTAAACATTTCACCCTGTCGACTATAATTTCATTTTGGACGGGGCGAGGCAGTCTGGGAATTAAGTCTGGGGCTTCGAGTTGGTGTTATAGACATTTAAATAACAGGAAACTTTGTTTTCAAGCAAGGTGCAAGAGCTGTTTCAAACTGGCGAGGGGGGATCTTTGCAGGATGTTTGATACATTAAACAGTATGTTTTACATAATGAGAGAGTGCTTATTCCATTGTGTATAGATTATTAGTTACAAGGCATACCAATACAGTATGTAAGTTAGGGGTTCATAGTAAACAGTCTGTCATAGTGTAAAATACAATTAAAAACATAAAACACATTTACAAAGAAAAGATCCACATCCAACTCTATGATTATTGCATTTAGGGATCAAAGAACTGGATCCAGACTTGCCTACTATTGAATTTACGAGCAAGTGGGCAAAACCATGTTAAATTGCAGGGGAGGTAAATTTCATTGGTTAAAAACAGTATTAAAGCTGAGAGAAGAAGTTTCCCAAGTCCTGTGGATCTAGACTAACGTTCTTATGAACTTATGAGCGTAAGGTTAAGAGTGGGCAAAACCATGTTGAATTGCAGGGGAGGTAAATTTCATAAGTTGAGAGATGATTTTTCTTAGCCCACATCTAATAACAGTATAACAGTAACGCTGGTCAGTCTCTCTGTGCAAAATGCAAAAATAAAGTATTCTCCCTGCATGCAAACAATAACATTCATTTTAGCTCCCATGCAATTCAGCATGGTTTTGCCCACTGGTACGCTCATAAGTTCAATAGTACGTCTACAAGCATTAGTTTCTTAGATCTTTCTCATTAGTTGGACAGGAGTCTCACATCACATCTCTGTGCCCTTGGTAATGTTAAGTTGTCTATACCTATAATAACATGCACCTTCAACAAAGTGTTACAAGCTATAACAAACAAATCAGACTTCAGCACTGAAAGGTGCTTGTGGCAGCAGATGAGGTCTCTGCGTACCATAAGCCACATGACTTCCATCAAAGTACATGACAGTGGTGTGAACATTCAGAAATGTTACGGAAAGTCATGGAAATGATTGGTCTATTTTATGAAAGCTTGCAGAACAGCATGTGTACGTGTTCAGCCAACCAGCAAATTACATTCACTTCATGTACAGAAATATTCCACCGTTATGTATACATGAATGAGGTTTATGTTTTGTGAAAAGATTCACACTACTCTTTTAATTCTACATCTATACAATATTTCAGAATCTACATTAACAGCCAACACATTAACTGCAGTTACTCCATCACAAGTGGCTTCCTGTATGATATGTAGGCTCTCAGCTATAGAGACACTCAATCATAAAGCAATCGGAAAAATGTTTAAGTACTTCTTTCAACAAGGGATGTTTGACTACAAGAGGAAGCATTCACAGTAAATAGCCACTCCATATCCGGTTTTGGTTACATAATGTGTCGGTAGCAGTGATAGAGTAGTGATAGAATAAAAATGTAAATATCACTGAATGTAAATGTAAAATATCGTTGTCACAGTTCTAACCTTTCAGTGAGGTTACATTATGAACCATTTCCAGCACTTATCACTTGTACACATTGACACATTTGAGGCATGATCGGAACTAAGAAATAGAACAGAATGAGCCTTATGTGTATGGTTGTTTCTAGATACGTCAGCTGCATTACATTTGACCATAAGTAAGCTGCATGTCAGTTCATACAGAGAATTGTGTCATATTGTATAGAACTCATAGTTCAGTTATGGACAGGTGCACCTGTTTAGACATAGAAAACTGTAAAATGTGATTTTCAGGTTATATAACCCTGAAACATATTCATACTGCCCTTAATTATCACCACTCCAAATATTGTTTTTGTATATATATAAGGTCAAGTGGTAGAGTATACATGGAGGACCACTGCGCAATCACCAGAATGTCAAAAAACAGGAACGTATTTAAACAACAACAATAATAAATGTGCAGTAAAAAAAGTTCAATCTAGTCTGCTGGGCTCTCAAAAAGACCTGTGTTAGACTACACAGGGGCAGCTCCTATCCTAACAAGACGGAGCTAAGAGTCCACTGTTATGCCGGACTCCTAATAAAGTTCAAAATGTCAGATTAAAAGGGGTTAGGGTTCCAGCGCCAGTAGTAGTAGTATATATATATATATATATATATATATATTATTTTGAAGTCAAATAAACATTACATAATAGATACATAATATTAAACTGGTGTGAGGGGGATTTTGGGTATAGACTTTGAGCATTTTAAATTAGAGGACTTTTTTATGACCTTTGATATCCTCAAGTAAAAATGTTTCATTCCAGCATCAGGGAAGATTGTCTAAAAAGCATAACGTTATGATTTGCAATCGTAAATCAAAACTATAAAGGCAGATATGTTATTCATGTCTCACTTCTGTACCTTCGTAAGGGAAATACATCCAAACAGTCTTTTCCAACGCATGGGGACCGGATGACAAATCACTATTAGAATATTAGTTTTGTACCTTTTGAAATGGCCTTTGGCTCACATTGCTTTCCATGAAACAAAATAATAAAAAAAAAATAAAAAAGGAAGAAATATGTAGCATGTAACATCCTAATAGAAAACGTTTATATTCTCTCACAAACTATGTTCCCCCTGCTTCCCCACCCTTCACTTGGCTAGGTCCCTCGCTTGCTGGCTCTGTCGCACATTCCTTCTCCCTGATCTCTTCACTGCTCAGACTATGCTGTTAAACTGCATGTTTTCCGATGAAAAACAATCATATAGTTCCAGGAACAGACCAGTCCATGGGCCACTCTTAAATGAGGTGTTCAACTATGCACTGCCTTCCATTTCTAGGTTTGTAAGTGTAATCACTAGAAAGTATATCTATTTAGTATATAGTACATTGCAATGTTCCTTCTAATACTATCAAAATGTAGTTCCTCAAAAAAGAATGTTGTTGCTTTTCTTACCAAGTTGACTTAAATATATAAAAATAATAAATGAAACACTACTCCTTTTCTTTATCACTGCATATCACAACAGTCACAACTGTACATATTTACTTGCTCTAGTATTTCAGTATGGTTTTTGTTGGTCATACCATGTACTATTTTGGTTGCTCTTCTTTGCACTTTCTCTAATGTATTAATGTCCTTCTGGAGATATGGCCTCCAGAACTGAACACAGTATTCTAGGTGAGGCCGCACCAATGACCTATAGAGGCATTACTACTTCCCTCTTTCTGCTACTGATTCCTCTCCCTATGCAACCAAGCATCTGACTCGCCTTTCTCATTGCTTTGTTACATTGCCCTGCTACCTTTAAGGCACATGAAATCATGACCCCCTAAATCTCTTTCCTCTTCAGTGTTTCCAATGTAACGCCATTAATGTTGTATTGAGCATTAAGGATTATGCATCCTAAGTGAACTTTGTGGCATTCAACTGCAGTTGCCACACTCTTGACCATTCCACCAGTCCACCCTGATTATCCATCATTGTTTTTACCCCTCCTACCTACCCTACCCTACCCTGTTACATATCTTTGTGCCATCTTCAAAGAGGCATTCTTTACTTTGGATACCATGTGTAGTATCACCGATATGAGATGAGATTACTTGGTCATCCACAGCCTCCAGCCCTGCTACTCAGTGCCAGAGTATCTCATTCACATGGAAACCCTGTGTTAAACTGCTCCAGCTGCCTTCATATTACTCCTCTGGTGATTTTCCTTGAGTTTTATATTCTTGCTCCCTACCATCACTTCCAAGTGGTATTCCTAGGGTACTATTTGTTCAGCTCAGCTGCCATCACTGGATCTTCATGTATACATTCTCTTTAATCATTGTGTTCCAGTTCCACCTCTAAAGGAGTCCACTTGATAATATTTCCAGTGTCTACATCTGTCACTGGGTTGATACCTGTAAATTAGGGTGGTTATACTACCATCAGAACCCTGGTCGAAACTTTGTGCAGTCTGTGACATTAAACTCTGGCCATGTACCAAACTGAGAAGCTTCTCTGAAAAAGTGGAATAACAGGAAAGCAAGCAGGAACAATTGCTTTATGATCTCACTAGAGGTTCGCTAGAGATTCTTCAAGTAATCACAACTCCAGTCCAGACTGCTCAGATCTCTATACAGGTAGATTCCAATGCCTTTCTTAGGATCCCATCTCACTTCTCAATGGACAAGCTCTTGCATGGGCTTCATCACCCTGGGAGAGGAATAATCATATCCTGTTTTTGATACACTTGGCAGAGTTGCATCCTATGACCTATGTAAAAGTTCCAGTTCATTGAGACAAAATGGAATAAGGAGGTCCTTGTAGCAATTTTCTGGCACGGTCTTTGCGACTGCACCAAGGATGACCTGGTGTCTGGTGATTCACCTTCCTCCCTAGATGACTTTATTCCACTTTGAATTAAAGTAGACACTCCTTTCTGTGAATGATCCTGGGACAAGGACCACTCCATGAGATCTAGATGTCGTGTTACCTTAGTCTCTCCCTTGCCACCATTTACTTTGGATGAAATTATGCAAATTGGTTTCCTGTTCTATCTCTGAAGGAAAATGAGAGATATTGAAAGTTTCATTCATGCCTTTATTGTGGTAAATCGAGTCATGTCTAATCTGCCTTAAGACGCTAGGAAACTCCAAACCATAATTGAAACTGGAGAGCTACACTGGAGAGCAAGACTCTCTCTGTCTCTACATAACTCTGCTAACCCCTTATGCATTCTGGCTGCATAATCTCCCTGCTGTAACCTACACTACAGCTTTTATTGATACTGGAGCCGCTGGTAATTTGATTTTGCTTCAGTTAGATGAAAACTTGAATCCTCTTCTGAAGCTCTTAATCAGGCTTTATAGATACTGAGTTGGATGGGGTCTGGGATCCGTATCCTTCCATACTCAGCCCACCACTGAAGATTGGTGTGTTTTGAAAACATCTTCTTCTTGTTATATTCCATTCACACCATCATCCTCAGTCTGCCTTGGCTTTTTTTTTTTTTACAAACCTTCATTCACACCATGCCTATAGATTGCCTATGGACCTCAAACCTGGCAAGACTCTATCTCATGAATGTGATTACCCTCTCTCTATCCCAGAGACTTAAGCCACATACACCTCTGAATATCTGGTGTGTAGCTTTATACTACCCTTCTCCTCTCCTGCAGGCCTTAACGGCATCACCATTATAAAAAGGAGCCCACTTCCTCTGATCCTGGAAATGTATCTGAAAATGAGTGAAAACGCCAGCTGGAGTATTCCAAGAGTTTAACATTAAAATTTTCCTCAATCTTTTCCAGTGTGTTGTAGTCTACTATATACTGATACTCACTCACTCTATTGTCTAAAACAACTACTCAATGCCTATTTGATCACCTAAAAAGGCAAACTTGTACTGAAAACTGGAGAAATGTCTATTTGATGTCTCTTCTCTCTGTTTTCTTGATCACATCTCCACTGACAATTTCAAGAGTGACTTAGACAATTTTTGCTGTGATTTTAATCTGAGCTCATCTTCAGAGTGCTAAAGCCATGCAGCGACTCCTAGGATTTGGGGAAAAGTTGATAAGTTACTATGCATAATTAATGTTCTCTGTAATATGCTAGCCTCTTTTCTGTAGCTGAGAGATCCTTATCTTTTCCCCACTCTTTCCAACAGGCTAACTTCAGCACTCTAAAAGATCTACTAACATACTAAGCCCATCACTGATGAACTCATAGCACAAAGAATCAGCAACATGCATCATCCTCAGCAATCCACTGCCCCTTCCACCTGACACCTCTTTGTGTTGCATCTGCACTGTGCATGCACAGACAGACTGTAGTGTTGAGGTTGGCAAAGTCTATTGGGACTAATACAGTACCACGTAAGAAATTTATCAGCATGCTGTCAGAATAAATTTGTGTCCTTTCTAGGAGATGGGCTCCTGCATTCACTACTTATCTTCCTGACAAATGATAGAACAACACTGTTGGGCTGATGGACAGAAGATATCAATTGTTGCCAGACTGTACTTGACAAGGACGTCTGCTTAAAACTTCCACAATGAGCAAGGACTTGCGTTAGGGTTAGGGTGCCGCTAGGGGAAGGTTAGTGTTACTCTGTTTTTAGTGTTTATTGAAAACATGGAATACAATCAGGAACACCAATGTAAAGAACCATAAACGCACAACAGAAACATCACATCAAGATAAGTGTAAACGTAGTGCAAATGTCAGCAGTCAACAAAGTTGTATTTCTAAAAAAATACCCTTCCAGCTACCGTAAAACAATAGAAACAGACAGAACCAGTAAAAACAGGTTAGATATAACAGAAGTAACAAGTAGAGAAAAGAAGGGAGGAGCAGTGATCCGCAATCAAGCAAACGCAATAGAGTTTACGAAAGAAAGATGAACTTCAATAGTGGAGAGAGAGAGGTATTGGTCAGACTCTGTAAATCGCACCCAGGAAGCCCACGTGGAGAGATACTCTTGATATTTATCAGTCACAGATAATATAATGACATTCTAAATACCACGCCACCTTCTATTGAGACTTTAAAATGAAAGATTTTTTATTGAGGGTAATGTGAATACAAAGGACACATAGATAATGATGATTTTGAATAACTTGTTTCCATCGACAAAAAAAACTGGGGTTATGCACATGAACGCACATAGACCTAGGGTTTTTTTTTTGTGGAAATGGGTCCCCAGTAAAAAAAAACACGGGTCAAGTGACATACAATAGCACTGGCACTCACTGCTACTATTACATGCTGACGCTACTGTATGAATGAGTACAGTAGTGTCATGCTGGCTATGCTGCAGTACACTATTCATACTGTAGCATAGCCGGCATGACACTCACACATTGCTACTGTAATATGACGCACTAATGTATGAATGGGGTAAAGTATTGTAATCTAGACAGTCTTTAGAGTAACTGACGAAACTGAGATGATTTCCACAGCAGACAAAGCATAATCAGGTTTTTTGTGGTTGCAAATTCACTGCGAAATAGGTTTAGACAGTATGGTGCAGCTGTTGACTAGCTGTACGATGGGCTGGATGTCAGTCTGTCCCTTAGCAGAGTGTTTCCTGCTCACACTGTTTGTTCCTTCCACCAACTGATTCGCTTTATCACTTTGTCACTTTTGGATTTTATTATTTCTTGCATGTTAACCTATAATTGTGAGAAATGAATTGAAAAATGGATTATCCTAAATAAATATCAAGGAAATGCTCACTATCCATCCAATAGTTTGGATATATATAAAATGTATATATTCTATATGAAATGGTAACATTTATAGTATAATAATAAGGGTGTGTGTACAAAAAGTGATTTACTAAAGTGCATGAGGTAAGACATGTAGCACATGAGAACATGTGGATGTATACATCTGAAGTATTTCCTTGAAGTAGAGGTCTATGCTTTGAAACTATCATAAGTTAATAAGAACAATAATTTACTTGGGTAGAAGGGGTTTATGAAATCTCACAGTTTACCATATCACGTCATAGTCATATTTAAACTAGGTATTTGTTACCATGTGAACAAAGAAGTGGTGAGGAGCATTATGATGTTACCGCATATAACCTTCAAATCATGTAGTTCTTAAGAACTACATATGTTTTCTATTTGTTTCAAGATGCAAAATCCACCAAAAATAGGCACCAATCAGAATGAGGCACACATTGTGTAAAATACAGTATTTACTCTATCTACATCGAGGCTATAAAGTGTGAATAAAATGCAGTAAAACTTATTTGGTGTCGTAAAAAAGGAGAAAAGTCAGTATTGCATAAATAATAATAGAATTGCCAACAGGTTATTTGCTGGTTTCACTTGCATGATAAACAATACTTACCCTCACCCTTACTTTATTGGTATAATATAAAAGTATAAATAATAATGTATCTGTTGCAATTACTTTCAGTTGTGTACTTGAGTTCCGTACTTTCCATTGATACATGCGTGCTGCACTGTTGCTCTTAGAGAATAATAGGATCAAGTCAGGGCTCGAAGTTGGGGTATATACTGAGGTATACCATACCAGCACTTCTCCCACTGATTCAATTGAAAAAATCTCTATTCACACCTATTATTTTTTATGACCATAGCAACACTTCTACATATCCACTTCAACTACTAAAAATAAACGCAAATGCGACAACCTTCACAATATATTATAAAACATTGCAAAAACAAGAAAAGGCAATTTTAAGAATTAAATGTAAGCACTGAATTGATCCCCCTTCAAATATATGAAAATACAATGAAGTACATCCACAAACCTAGGCTACCAAGGTGATAGCAGAATGAACGTTTGACTTGTCTGAACTAGTCTGAAGAGACGAACAACCTAAGGTCGCGAATATGACCCATCAGTCCAAGTAGTTTGAACCATTACACAGGAACTGCACCAGTGAAAGGTTCAGACAAGGACATGTTGTGGCCATATTTGTTATAACTCCTGAGGTGGAGGAAAGTCCTTATAGCAAGTTATTTTCCCATTGGTTGGGTACAGGGAGTTGAGCTATTGTAACCTGCTACTTAGAGATCAGGCATGACAATTATAGATACAACTCATTATGACATGGAGGCCAATACAATGCCAATGATCTGAAGGGTGTGAGGTTCAAAAAAAAAGCAGGAGGTTGTGCAAATTATTGATTTATGAACTAAAGAAATACAAATTTGGATGACGGTTACTCTGGTGGCATCAGAAGGGGTGATTCTTATCACATATTTTAACAGGTCCAGTCCTCGGAAGAGGAATATGACCTGCAACACCTCTCATTAAACAAAGGATTGCAATATATTGGATATTCAAGTTTCACTCCTCTTTTAAGAAGGTTATTGTGCTGTGGCTCAAAATTTACCCTAGTGCTCACAATGTCCAGTTGCCACATGCTGGGTTCTGTTTTGGGTTGCCTTTCAACTGCTTAGTGTATACAGACAGTCACGAAAACCTTAAGCTAGTACTAAAGGGGCAGATCCAGAGTAGTGCATTCCAGCTGAAAAATGGGAGGTGCAACTGCTATGTTTGCACTTTGCTGATTGTCAGCCTATTTTAAATAGCTGAAGGAAATCTGCCCTGGCCTGCACTTTGGTTTTGTGCTGCACGCGCATCGTTTGTGTGTCACTGGTGTGCATATTTTGTAAACCATTTATATAAATTTTAGTTTAAAGTGGCAAAGTTGTAAAATGTAAAAAAAAATGTAAAAACATATTTAAAAACTAATTTAAAATAAGGAAGGAGGAACACACAAGAAAAAAAAATAGAAAAAAGCTAAACAAAAAAAATCAGGGACAGTGCAATTATTCCTAAAAGACGCACGCCGGTAAACTGTGCGTCCATGAATGATTGCGCATAGCTGTGCTTTATTGCACGCAATTCACAGTAACGACTTTTGGCCAAAAAACAAAACTCTGGATGTGTTGCACAGTGAATCCATGCAGCAATTGTGCTTTCTGTGCACCAAAACTCTGGATCTGGTCCGAAGCTTCCAGGAATATGGACAAAGAAATGTTTGGGACAGTCTCAGATGCTTTTGGCCTGCCACTTATTCTTATCTTGCACATTTCCCCTGGATATATAGTATCCAAAAAAGCTTCAACAAAATTCCTTCTTATTTACACTTGTCATACCATGAGGGCTTCTTAATTTACGATGCAATACATCCTGCAATATGTTCAGCTTTTAAAAGTCACACGAGGAGGCATTGAAGGTGGTCTGATCTAATTGGGTTAGTGCCCTTGTGATGAAACTGGATGTGGAACTGGCTTTTTTGCTTTCCCCCATGCTTAGTCATTAATTCACCCAATTTGGAGAAAACTAGAATTCAAAATCCACTACCTCAGCAACTTTATTTTTGCACTTTTTTATATTTTCTGCTCTTCAGGCAAAGAGCAGGACCTGCTCAAGAAGATTTAATAATTCTTGGACCAGATTATTTTGCCTGCAGTGTTTTTCCAATGGAGAGGGTGGAACGTTTTTAATCACCTGAAGAAAACAACTGCTTGTATTAAGATCACACAGTTGTGAGACTTGTTTTTTTTTTGCTTTTCCTCAAGGTTGTGGATTATTTCATATTCCCTAATTATTGTATTAAATGGAACCTCACAGTCCTGCATAGTAAATATTCTGCCTTGATAAAATGTTGGTCTTTCATAGTTCAAGGTAGAGTTAGTCCGTTCAGGATACTTAAATAAAACTGATACGGAGCAGAAGAAATTGAATAGAACAATTGCCTAATTTGTTGCAAAATCAGTGGTGCGGCACCTCACCCAGAGGCAGCTCACAGTGGCTCAGTGATTTTCACCTGTGCTTCACAGCATGGAGGTCATGAGCTCAATCTCCAGACAAAGCCTTAACTGTGTGGAGGTGTATGGAATGGAACTCATGAGCTCAATTCCCAGCTTAATGCCTCATTTGTGTGGAGGTGATTGGAAATGTGCAGACTAGATGGGACGAGTGGTTCATATCTGCCAACAAGGTATTTGTTTCTGTTTTTATTAGATCAACCCTTTAGTAGTACTTCCCAAGTTCCAGGGCTTTAATGTTTTAGGCAGCGGGCATTGCACAGTGCTGAAAACATAGGCAGTGTATAGATCAGAGTACTAGCAACTCTAACTTACTAATAAGTCGGGATCTGTCAATGGGCCCCAATGGTTAATGTTTGATTTGATAGTACTGGACTACTACAGTGTCCCAGCTTCTCTTAAGCTGGCCATACACTAGAAAGATAATCTTTCCAATCAACAGATAAATGACCCTCACAGCAGAAATCTGTTACATGTGTACTCACAAAA